>SMLS01072377.1:0-48279 GCA_004785975.1 Popillia japonica
TTTTTTTTGTTATTTGATTATGAACGCTGGAACATCATGGTTATTTTTTGAGACACGAACTTCACACTCGGGTCTCAGAAACCCAAAGGCCCTTTTTTAACAAAAATACAAAATGTCAATATTTTATGGTTTTGGGATATTATCTAATCCTAATAGAAAGCGTACAAAAAAATTAGTCATTTATTTTAAAAGAAGATATAATTACTGAAGGTAAAAAATTACAATTTTTCTATCATCAAACAAAAACATTGTTATTAAAACAAATAAACATAAAATTCAAACTAACTGTTGTAAATGTAACTCGATGATAATACTTATAACAAAGAAATAACCTCTTTTGGCATTATCAGTCTTAGTTATTCTTAGCCAGGTCCTCAGTTTTCTAGATTTAGCTATTCGCATTCGCAGCACAACTTAGTTCTATGGTCCATGCAATATGATCTGTGACAAACAGAACATACAAAACTTGTTTTTCTATCCTTCCCTTTTGCACAAAAGGAACACCTTGCTTTTTTATCAAATTCACTACTTTTTGCGATGGGGTAACTTCAATTTCGAGAATTTCAGAAATTCTTTGGCGCAATGTTCTTTGTAAATTAGCAACGGTCAAACGTTTTCGTAAATGTGGTTCAATTACAATCATTCCTAACTACTTTAAGAAAAGATTTTCGATTGTTGCTTCTATTTTCCTTCCATTGCGGATTTGAGAGAGAAAATAAAACCATTGCGTTTATACCAGTACCATCAACAATATTAAAGAAAATTCTCAGGGGCCAACGTCTGGTTTTCGGTGAAGTAGTATATGAATGGCAAAGCTGGTCAAACGTATCTGTTCCTTCCTTGGTCTCGTTATAGGAATGTATCCGAATGCAATGTTAACAGTAAAAGTACAATTTTGTTTTGTTTAGGAGTATAAGAAACAAGTGGTGTCTTATTTCTGTCAAAAGCAAATAGCGACGTACCCACTTCTTTTTTCTTGAGAAAAGCAGGAAGTATTTCTGTCTTGTTTTTTCTTAAGAGTCCCAAGAAGAGTTAATTGATATCGTTCTAGCATTTGTTCAGCCAGCGGAATTGATGTAAACCAATTGTCTACTGTAAGGTTTCGATTCGTTCCGTGTATTGGTTCCGACATTTTCGAACATAATAAGCCGGTAGTGACTCATTGTTTTGCGTTGTTACGCTTCCACCATATGGTATTGCATTGAGCATGTAAAATGTTTTTGAATCGTTCAGCATCATTATTTTAATGCCATACTTGTCAGGCTTACTAGCCATGTAACTTCGAAATGGACATTTTCCTCTGTAACCGACAAGCTGCTCGTCAATAGTGCAGAATTCATATGGTGTATAATAGGATTTACAGTTGTTAACAAAAATGTCCCATAATTCGCAAATAGGTGCGAATTTATCAACTAACCTTCTTTCAACTCTAGTTTCTTTACTATCAAACCTCAGACATGAAACTATGAATTGAAAACGCTGCTGAGACATTGTCGCACGAAATATTCCATTTCCAAATTTTACCGACCAAAGTTCATCCAAGTTACAGTTTGATACCCGTAATGCACCTGCTAAAAACAACAACCCAATAAAAGCCTTTACTTCTGTATTATTTATTGACCGTATGTAACTCTGTTGTCTAACGTTATTGCTTTTACGAGCAAGTTCTTCATTTGTATGTACGACAATAATATCTAACATTCCAAGCTTTTTCAGGAGATCGAACTGTTCTCGCTTCTCCTTTGGGACCAGGTAAATGTAGAACAATATCTTTTCGTCTTGTATGACCTTGTCTTGATGGTGCTTGAGTGCTGCAACATTGACCATTTTACCCTGCAATCTGTAAATATTTCTCACCGGTTCGTTTACTACTTCGTCTTCATTTTCGCTTTGTTCACTGTCGGTATCTGAGAGTCGTTCTTCTATATAATACTCATCAGAATCTTCTCCTCCAAAAACATCTTGAACGATGTCGTTTTTAGTCTCATTTGCCCATATATTGTCTCTCTCTATCTGTAATTCCACCTCAGTTAACGGACGACGATTCTCTCTACTCGTGGAATCTATCATACTACAACAATCAACCATAAGTAGACACAAAATAATTAACATAAACATCACACTTGGGTCTGAGGTACCCATGCTACCATTCTATCAAAATATTTGATAGAATGGTACTTTTTTATTTCACTAAAACGCAACACTTGGCCCACACCTCAACTCGGCAAACTGTAAACTAAATTTACGTAAATTGTCAACACAGCCAAATCACTCATGCGCATGCCGCATTATATTTAATGACGCTGTGGGTGTCTGAGACCCAACTGTGAGTTCCAGGATTCCATAGTGCTACCTACCTCGATGTTGGATTCATCAGACCAAATAAATTTGGCCCAATTTACATGTTCTTTAGCCCACTTCAGCCAAAATTTCTTATGGTGCTCACTTAATAATCGGTTATGACGAGCTCTGCCTCCGTGCAAATTTGCTTGATAATTTCTAACCGTTCTGGGAGTAACTTTGATTTTGTGACTTTTCCACATATCACTAGCTAGGTCATTTCTTACTACAAAACAATGCACTCTGGAATTGATTATAGGTCTTTTTCCTGATTTTGATCTATTTACATGAGTACCTGTTTCTTTAAATCTATTTACAGCTATTCTCGAACATTTCATAATTTTGGAGATTTTTACCTGTGAATGTCCTTGTGAATAAAGCAGCACAATTTTACTTCTTTAAGTCACAGTAAGTTCCCGTCTTTTAACCATACTGATAATGAACTACTAATCCGTTTATTAAGGCCATTTTCCGCCAAACTATACTAGATGCTATATACTATTTTAAAAACTAGATCCTGTTCTATTTTTGTTTCAAAATTGATACTAGAACATGCGCAGAAGTACGTTTGGCTGATTGGCCAACATCGGAAAATAAATACAAGTTCAGTATATACCTACATATGTATATTATTGGAAACGAAGGTAGGTTATGTTGGTCAAGTTGGTAGAACTTAAAAGCTTAGTAGCGCCATTATGTATTGATTTGTTGTACTCCCACCTAAAAAAGTATTTAGAAAATCCTAGAATAGAATCTAGTACCTATTGAATAAGTATGAATCTAGTATAGTGTAAAGTAGCCTTTAAATTATAAGAAAAACAGTTCTGCTCTATTCTAATGCATGAACAAGACTGAAATGAATGCTGCTCATGCATTTGTCACCTTCGTTTGTTTAGGTTTTCATGTTCTGCTATTTACATTTTATATACATAAATACAATAGAGGAAACCAAACAAATTTTATGATAGGCTTTGTTTAGAAATGTCTCTCTACTATTCAATAAAGTTAGAATTATATTTCAAACAATTTTACGGAATTTATTACTGTTGAATTCAACACGTGCTCGATTCATTTTTCCATAGGTGTACATATGTATACTGTATATTATCAAATTATTTCTTAAAGCACAAGTGAGAACGATATTAAATTTATAAAAACAGTCTCAACAATTTGTGACATTATATAGCAAATTTATATACATTTATTAGTATAATGATATACTAATATGATATGGTATGTATATACATATGTAATAATAGATTGATGTCCTACTTATAAAGATTCTACATCCCAGTAAACAAAATTCAAATATGGCGCAATTATTTTTAGTAACTTCAACATAAACGTATAAAAAGAACTATCCATCTACATAAATTTGTTGGGAATTTCATGCTTCAACGTTGAAGTTACTAAAAATAACTGCGCGAAAAATTAAATGTTGTTTACTGGAATAATTAAATGAAGTTGAATGCCAAATAAAAGCTATAAATAAAAGCGCCACAAAATTTCGAATAAAAAGCAAGCAGTTTACACTAGTAAGAAGATATATCTAATGTTTTATTACGGCCTCTTCAACGGGCACATAATATATAGTAGATGTAATTAAAGTCCCCAAAACTGATTCTTTGTGCTATTCTAATTAAGAAACAAGTTGACATCAAAATGTTTTTCCACTATTTTTCAACAGCTAAACTTATTTCTAGCATTATGTAATAAATTAAATTTGATGACATACATACAATCAGCACGTACAAAGCCTATACTACAGAATTCTTATATAAATTTGAACTCATATTGGAGATAATCATATCATAATTGGAAGAGTACACAGCTCGTCACGCTGGAACACATTTAATTTAAGAAATATACCAATATCAATGAAAAGGTAATTTCCAGTATAACATTCAATCAACAGAGGGCAACATCTCTCGTAAACATATTACTCCTTTCCATCTGCAACTATCTGTACGCTAATGTTTCTGTTACGTAGTTACTGTTTTTATAAAAAAAACTTGATTGAAAGAGCTTCTTGGTAGTATTTAATTTTAACTAAATAATTCATACTCAAATTAAGTAAAATTATTGTCCGTCCATTGGACCTGCAAGTACGACTACTAATAAAAATATTATGTTAGAATATAGATGGTTGAAATACTTATACATGATTGCGTTCAGAAATCGAATATCTTTATGCCAAACGTAGTAAGCGTGAGATTCAAGCTACCAACTTTGGAAATCGCTAATACATATTAGGTACAATTTTGAATATTGAACCATTGTGATTTTCAACGGAGCATGTTTATTTCAATAGACAGAAAAGTTAAAAATAAGAAATTCTCTCACGAGAAAAACTAAGAAAGCTAGGTTGTTTTAATAAGAATAAACACAGTGCACAGTGTAATTTATTGAATAAAGAATTGAAGTTCGGTTTGCAGCCTCCTGAGTCGGATTGATTAATTGCTGCTTAATGGGTTTGGATTCCGACGCTTGGGTCGTAGGAGTTAAGTGGACTATTGCTCGAATAGAATCTTCTATCCTTCGGTTATCGGAGCTCACAAAGCAGTTCCTTACGGAGGCTTGCAAAAATTTCAAAAAAAGTCACATCCTGTAAACCTCCTCAAATATCCAAGTACATTAAAATCATTAAAAGTTTGAGAGAAAAAGATTATTTTTCTTTGAAAGTCGACAAAGGGAACAAGGTTGTTATTTTAGATAAAGAGGGCTACTACGATAGGGTTAAGGACCTATTGACTAGTGGTCCTTATAAATCAATTAGTAAAGGTCCTTTACCGAAAATGATTAGAGACGTAAACAGTATGTTTAAAGCATAGTTTTTACTGTGTATGACTACCGATATTAGATGTAAGCTACATATTTCCAACCCTGTTATCCCAAAGTTATACTGTTTACCCAAAACTCACAAACCTGGTAAGTCGGTGGGGCCAATTGTGTCGGCGATTGATTCGCCGACTGTCAATCTTTCCAAATGGTTGACCAGTAAATTTAATAATTTGCCTGTACAGCAACCCCGTTTTTCAGCGAAAATTTTATTAGAATTTATTAAAGGACTTCAAAATATGTATTCACTTACTGGAGGGGGAAATATTAATACCATTTGATGTTTGTTCACTTTTTTCTAGTGTACCGATTCCAGAAACCTTGACATTTCTGAAGGACTTGTTGATTCAAACCAAATTGAGCCAACAACGAGTGCAGGAATATACAGGGTGTTTCCTAACGATGGTACGTAACTTCGGAAGGTTATCCGTCAGGTCGTTTTAAGAAAAAAAGTTCCTATGAACATATGTCCAGAGTTGCTTCGTTACTGAGATAGAGGGCGTTGAAGTTTAAACAAAATCCGAAAATGTCAATAGTTGTCAAGAGTTATCAATTAGCAGTGATTTCAGCATGAATAATTTTACTAACACCGAAATGGCTAACATGCACTTCATTTATGGATTACCAAATGGAAATGTGGAAGAAGCACGGAGAATTTACCAGGACAGATATCCTAACATAGTAATTCCATGTGCTAAAACGTTTCGAACGCTACATGCAAGATTGTGTGAAACTGGGAGTTTAAATAAAAGAAAAGGGAGTGGAAGACCAACAACTGTAGACACACCTGAACTAGAAGAAGCTATTCTTGATGAGATAGAAGAAAATCCTTTACTTAGTACCAGGAAGATTGCACTACAGCTGGAAGTCAGCCCAACAACCGTTTGGAAAGTTTTAAAAAGAAACCTCCTTTTCCCATATCACATCAGCATACAAGCTCTACTGCCTCAGGATTTTCACACAAGCTGTTTTGCAGGTGGCTTATGCATATGATGGCGCACAATAATAATTTTTTACGAAATATTTTATTTACGGACGAGGCAAATTTTTCACGAGATGCTATTGTGAACTTTCACAATGACCATTTTTGGGCCGAAGAAAATCCCCACGTTATTAGAGAGTGTTATTTTCAGCAACATTTTTCGCTGAACGTTTGGGCAGGATTTATTGGTGACTATTTAATTGGCCCATTTTTTTTACCAGCAAGATTAACAGACTTTTTGCGACATCATTTACCCATTTTAATAATAATAATAATCATAATAATAATAATATATTTGTCTTTGAACACACATATACATACGTACAGACATATACATTCGTACAAAGATAATGTCAATGTATAAATAAAACTATTACATTTTAAAATCAGAGATTTTATAGTAGCACCCTCGAATCAAATGACTTTTTAGTTTATTTTTAAATGGTATAATTGGACGTGTCCGCAGAGAACTCGGCAATTACACAACACAATTTACAATTTATTAGACGAAGTACCCCTACTTGTAAGAACCTCCATGTGGGTTATGCACGACGGGGCTCCAGCTCATTTTAGTGTTGTTGCTCGTCAGCATCTCGACATTGCCTACCCTAATCGCTGGATTGGCCGTGCAGGACCTCAAAATTGGCCAGCTCGCAGTCCTGATATGAATCCTATAGATTTCCATTTATAGGGTCATCTGAAGGCTCTTGTTTACAAAACTCCTGTAATAGATGTGAATGACTTGAGGGATCGGATAATTGACAATTGCAATGTCATAAGGAATACTGCAGGTATTTTTGAACGTGCCAGACAATCAATGACAAATCGATTGCAGTCGTGTATTTTATCGGAAGGTGGTCATTTTGCTCATTTAATGTAAGGTATAAATTGTTATTTTTACATTCCTAGCTAGGAAGGTATTGATTTCGCCAAAATAAAACACCAAAAATGTTTATTTATTTTGCTCTTCAAAGCCCTGTATCTCAGAAACTAAGCAACTCTGGACATATGTTCATAGGAACTTTTTTTCTTAAAACGACCTAACGGATCACCCTATGAAGTTACGTACCATCATTAGGAAACACCCTGTATATGCATATTCGCCTGACATCTGTATAAAGCAGAATATGTATTTTTCAATTGAACGGTAGTTTTTAAGAACAGATAAAAGAGACGGCAATGGGTAACTCCTTGGTACCCCTTTTTAGCTAACCTTTTCATGAGCTGTTTTGAAAAGGACTTAGACTCGACGGGCGAATATTTTTCTAAGGTTTGGCTAAGGTACCTATGTCGATGACATTTTCGCAATTTTTTACACCAACAAATGAACATTGACGATTTTCTTAACAGTTTAAATAATAAGTTTGAAACCATACAATTTACATATGAAAAAGAGGAGAACGGTGTGCTCTTCCTATATACCTTAGTTACTAGAAATAAGAATTGTTTCCAATTTGACATACGTATAGCAAAGAAACCAGTACACTTCGCTACATTCCTTCAGATTTCCATCATTGTGCCCAACATAAAATGGAAAGTTTGAAGTTTTTGGTTCATAGACTGCTCACCTTTCCCTTGAACAAGGTTAGTCTTAAAAGATGCAGCCAGGTGTAATGGTTTCCACCTCAGATTAGCTATGAAATTAGCTGTAAAAATTGCAATGAAAAATATATTGGGCAAACAAGACGTTCCATCTCATCTAGGTTCAAAGAGCATATGGCTAATCTTAAACATAACAGAATTTAGAACTCTAGCGTTGCCCAACATACATATTTTCGAAAACGATCATAATATTGATCACTCTAATGTAAAATTAATTGGATCGATTAGTAGTTGTAAATTTCTAAATGTTTTTGAAAGTTTGGAGATTTACAAAACAAGTCGTGTTTAATGAACAGTGACAACGGGCCTATTCCACATTCGTCACTATTTTCGTTAATGCGAAGTTCATGATGCAAAGCAGATTGCCGTTGTTTACTTCTAACTTTTAGGTTTCTTGTCAAGCTGATTTTGTAATATTGTTTAGTTTTATTATCGCCTGGATAATGACAGTATTTTTGTTGAAATGCGTTGGCAATTATCAAAGTGTTTGGTGTTCTGTGGGTGATAGTAAATTAGTGTTCGAGAATATATTATTGTTATTCTATTGTTCAATGTGTGTATTATGTATTACAGTTGTACATACTTCCCATACGAATGTTTAACCATGAGAATGTGCCAATATTCATAGCACACTGAACGATAACTTACGCAAAATATAAAAAAGTTAGGGCTATTTAAATATAGGATTATCATAAAGTAAGAAGAAATTATTGTAACTTATTAACGAATTAAGTTAATAATAAAAAATAAACGAAATGTTTTAGTGTGCTAAAAAGCGGCAACGGCAGTTGCTCAATATGACCTCCATTTTGTTGCAAGATTACCAACCTTTCCTCCAAATTATACACCGCATCTTTTCCAGCTGCAAGAATGCCATGGCGCTCGTGTGATTCATGTGAAAGGTGGTGGTGATCATTATCCTGAAGAGCTGTAGTGCCGTCCCCTGTGCAGGTCTAAATCCAAACTAAATCCAGATGTCCTTTTTGTCTAGCGCTTCTTTATACTAGTTCTGCATGCCAAAGCTATGGTGGAGTCCTCTTAGTCACCGTGACTGAGGGATAGCTCTAACTTTAAAGTGATAACGTCACACTTGCTTGCTGGGAGTTGCTCATTTAAACTGCGTTACTTGTTTCACTTATTTATCACTTATAAATTCTTATAACCTCAAGCTTCTCAATTGGACTACCTTACTCTAAGACTGGACTACTACTCCTGCCTAAAAACTCTATCCTAGATCATTGGTCAATTCCATCATCCGTAATCCTCTGTCAGCAGATTCGCTGTCTGGCTGTCCTCCGCGAACCTAACGATGAGGTTCTGGCGTACTGACCGAAGGTCTATTACTTCACTACGTAATGAAACTTGTTTGGCATTACCCTCCTCTTCAAAAAAAAATTGCTGTTGCATATTTGCCTTCAAGTATTTGTTATGGTGCCGTCACCAAAGTTCCATTACCCTAACCTAGAATATCAAACTTACATAATACATACATATTTTGATTCAAACTTATACTTTAACAACACAAAGACTTGTGTTGGCTTATCTTACCCTATACAATTTATAAATGGAATTTAAAATGGGATATCAAAATATTACAACACTTATTCTATAATTAAACAATAGAATTGCCGTATGGGTAGCGTAGATTTTTCGGAAATTTTATTGGTAGTACAACTAGTAAACCAGACAGACCATCTGATACAGAAAAGTAAATACAAGCAAACAAACAGCGCTCGGCAATAGTTTCTTACGTCTTTCCAAGAATATATATAGTAGGTCAGCTAAGTGGTTATATTACAAGCAATTGCGTAATTTGTGCAATACCGTTGTTAAGACGGAGAAACGCGCTTTCTTTAATTATACATTTCAGAATTCCAATGCATCTCATATGTGGAAAGAATTAAAAAAAGCTAATATATACAACAAGATAGCTAACAATATGGTCTGTGTGGTGGTCTGTGTGATGGTCTGCCTATATCAGTTATTAAGGTTTATTGCCCACATATATTACCATTCATCTGTCATATAGTAAATTGTTGCTTGGCTGAGGGTGTATTTCCAAATACGTGGAAAACAGCTATGGTTACCCCTATCCCGAAGTCTTCTAACATCACTGCCTATAAGGACTTACGACCAATAAGCATCTTGCCTGCTTTGTCAAAAATTCTAGAACGTATTGTGGAAGAACAATTAAGAATACATTTGGAGCTTAACAAGATACTACCAACATACCAATCTGGTTTTAGACGGGGTCATAGCTGTTTAACTGCATTGTCCAGGGTAGTTGATGATATGGTAGCTGCTGTTGATAGGTGTAACGTGGGTGTACTGGTTTTGTTAGACTATAGTAGAGCATTTGATACTATCAGTCATAAGCTTTTATTACATATTTTAACATATGTTGGGTTAGAGAAAACTTCTCTTGATTTTTTTAAATGTTACCTTGAGGGTCGTGGCCAGTGTACTAGACTTGGGGGACGAGTGTCTGACGTGTCTGCTGTAGATATGGGAGTACCTCAAGGGTCGATTCTAGGGCCTATTCTATTTTGTATTTATACAGGTAACATTGTAAATTCATTATCTGTATGCAGGTATCAGATGTATGCTGACGATACTCAAGTGTATCATACTTTTCCCTTGTCGGATCTTCATTTAGCAATTTCTGGTATTAACGCGGATTTACGATCACTTGCGGATACCTCTGCAGCCCACTCCCTAATATTAAATCCTCAGAAATCGTCAGTAATGATATTTGGTAATATTAGTCCGGAAGTAAAGGAAACCATTAAAATTAGTATTAATAATTCCGAAGTGTTAATTCAAAATGAAGCTAAGAATCTGGATGTCATTTTTTCGTCTGATTTACGCTTTCGTAATCATGTATCAAAGTGTGTGCAACGTGCATGGGGTGCTTTAAAAATGATCTATCCGCATAAATCGTACTTAAATATTAAAACTAAACTGATGCTTTGCGAAAGCTGTGTATTATCAATCTTTAATTATTGTGCTCCATGAATATATCCTTGTCTGGATGCGGTTTGTCGACGTCGAATACAAAGAATCCAAAACTCGTGTTTGCGGTTTGTATATGGACTCTCCCGATACAGTAGGGTTTCATATAAACTTAGGGATGCTGGTTGGTTGAATATTGAGAAAAAATTTAAATTAATGTCCGTCGGTATTTTTTCATAGGTTGATTTTGCAGAAGGTGCCAGCTTACTTGACGAATAAAATTCGGTATCGCACTGACATCCACAATATCAATGTACGATTTAGGCATCATATCTCAATACCAGTCCATAGACGAGCCATATTTACGCGGGGATTTTCGTATAATATTTGCAAGGTATACAATGATGTACCTCTTTCTTTGAAACAACTCTCCGTTTCTGCTTTCAGGACAGCCTATAAGAAGTTGTTGTTCGGTTAAAGTGTGTAGGGCGATTACTACTATTTCACCAGTAATTACTATATGCGCTTTTTAGGTAATTTTCGTTTTTCTAGCTCGGGTTTTTTTTTTCTGAAACGTTCAAATTTTTGGTTTGCGTGTGTAGGTATATATATATGTGAATACTTTTTAATATTTGTCGCTTGGGGTTGCTGCACTTTGAGTAGGGTTGTGAGGGAAGATCGGTAAGCTATAGCTATAGCTGACCGACTCACAGCCTATTTCCCTGTCCTTGCTCTCTATGCTCGCACACATACCTTAGTTTTCTGTAGTTTGGTAATTGTTAATTTATGTCCGTTTGTTTGTATATTTACAATTACATACGGGGAAATAAATGATTTATTTATTTATTTATTATATAAGAAATGTAAAATTAGATGTACTGGATCATTGACCAATACTGAACAGAACATTACATAATGAGAAATCTGATTATTTTTCGCTCTAAATAGTTTTATAATTAAATTTGAAAATTGAACCACGTGTAATTAATAACACAATCACAACAACAAATACAATGTAAGAAGACAAATACTGCTCTCTGATGTGGGCTGGATCATCGCCTTTGGGATACATAAATATGTAATATCATTTGGCGCCGGCCTTTTACAGATTTTTATTCTATAAGGCTGATGTAAAAGGCATCAACATTGTTGCTTACTGCTAGTCCAAGTATGAAAAATAACATTCAACTAAACAAGTACTACCTTAACCTGTATCTAAACAGTATGATATCCATAGGTAATACCACTTATGGCACAGCACATTTCATATTTTTGATGACAACTATGTAATATGTACCTACTTGTAAATTGTACAAATTCTATAAGAGAAAAATTATAAATAATTTTGGTTAAACTAGCAGTAAAAATAGCGATTACAAGTGCGTTATACAACAATATTTCATGAACAATTTAAAACAATTACATCGTTTTTGAATTACCAGGATATAAAAAACGAACTGTTGCAGACACTGAATTATAAGACTATGTGTTACAACAATTTTGTTAGATCACCGACTGAATCAGTACGTATATAATTTCTTTCCTTACGCCGGATTGCCCTTTACAATTTCTTAGCGTCTTCGTTACGTAAATCATTTCTTCTAAAACAAATCATTAGCAGTGTGGTTCACGTTCACCTATTTATGTATAGTAACGCTCTTCTCATAATGAGCAAGTAATAAAACGCCATTAGATGCATAGTCGCAGATACCGCATATTATCCTTAATATGAATTATAAAAAATGTAATTAGCGCGGTGCTGCCTTATAAGCACGAAATCTGGTTTAATATACAACTATATATGTATGTACGTGTCTATATTAAGAAATATTACGTCATTGCTGAAATCAGCAATAACAATAAATTGATATTTTCGCACTATACCATATAGTGCAAATCGTAAGAAATAAAACGAATGTACGCAATGATAATGACAATATCAAAACAATAAAGTCAAAATTATACGTACCTCGTTATTATATGTAGAATAACAATTAATTAAATACAATTAAAAAAATTTATCAATTGTTTCAGTTTAGTTAGCTCAAATATATTTATAATCTACATTTAAAATTACAAGTTAAAGCTGTCATTACACAGTTAACAAATGTTGCTAGTCCTAATCACTATTACTCACGAAACATAAAATTTAAAATAAAAATGACTAAGACTAAGAACAATTGATAGTTATCTACACATCGAGTATTACGAGTACGCATGAATAATTAGTAAAGTCACGAAAGGTTTTCATGATTGGTTTGTTATTTCGACAGAATAATTTGTAAAACAAAACATATTATGATACAATAAACTATGCTGCACTCCAGAATGAACCATATTAATGGGAAAGCAAATCGGGTTGACTGCACAAACTTAAAAAAAATGTATTTTACAGAAAAGACAAGAATACCAAGAATAATATGGGAAACAAACAATTGAAGAAGAATAGTAAATATGTAAACATAACACCAAATACAGAATGAAAGTATAGATAAACTGAGAAAGGAATCGTTTCCAACATAGCACATAAAATAAAGCCACTAAATCAGTACGGGGTCATGGCAAGAGTGAATACAAAAATAATTGAAAGACGAATAATATAGATACTAAAACATTGCTTTAGAAACAGACTTCGGCAAAAATCGGAAATGGAAATCGCAAAAAGTGCAGTAAAAATAGTACCTAAAAGTAGTGAAGTCGACTACAAAAAACTGAACAACAAAGAAGAGTTGGGCAAAAGAAGAGAACATGCTCTATACTTGGAAACGTATAAAAAATAGAAATAATGTATGTAAATGTATCATGGATGATTTATTATGTACTGTTATTACTTATATTTAAATAAAATCAGCGATATTGATAGAAATGTAATATTAGCATATGTTGCAATAAGTTTATAGAATGCTATATATGGAATATAATAGAGAAGGGTGCATTTTATTGTAAATATTATTTGTCGACAATTATGAAGCTTAAATATAGTATATGCAATTTCTTGGAACTTTAATAATAGAAAGCATTCTAATTAATATGTACTAAGTCGTAAAACTGAGCACAAAATTACATACATATACATATTTCATTAGATCATTCCTTGTAGATATAAAATTATAGGTAAAACCATTAACCTGAATTAGGTAAAACAAAAGTATTATTATTGTATTCATGTTTGTAGCATTATATGCCATCACCAACAGAGATTGTTTGAAATTACGCGACTGTACTATGAAGCAATTAGTATATGGAAAAATTGCGATTATTCGTCCATGCTATGGTACATACGTACTTGCATCCATAATTAATTATTATTGATTATTGACTGCGGAATATTTTACATATACTGGGTGTCTACTGAATAGTCTACAAAAATAAAAGCGATTAAAGGTAAAGGCATGGAAACCTAAATTCCAAAAAATGAATACTTTATGTCCACGCAGTAACGAGAAAGTAATATTTTTCAATCTCAGTCCGGCCCTGTTGTTCGAGCGCAACGCATAAATGGAAGGGCAGCACAGGCAGGACGTTGAGTCAGTCACAGAAACTCGTCTTCTAAATCTTCGATCCGTGATCCTGTTTACCGATGAATACTGCTTCACAGAAATGGTGAGCTGAATTACCATAATATTTATCACTGAGCCGATAAAAACCCACAGTTCAACCCAACATAGGACATCAATAAATGTATGGGTCGGAATATTGAGCGATCATTTATTTGGACCACATGTGCTTCCCGAAAAATTAAATGCGGCAGATCATTTAAATTGTCTACAAAATACGTTACCCGACTACTTGGATGACCTACTACAACATGTACGACGGGAAATGTAGTTCATGCACGATGGAGCACCTCCACATGTTGCCCGACTTGTATGGGGACATTTACACCAGGCATTAGCACATTGGATAGGGCGAGAAGGAACGATTCTGTGGCCAGCACAAAATCCCGATTTTAATCTGTTGGACTTCTTTCCTGTGAGAATACATGAAAAACTCTGTTTATGATCGTCGACGGGAAATTTTAGTTGTCGAGTGTTCGAGACTGTGTTGTCAGAGCGGCCCAGCTTATGACAAGCTCTAAACTACTACTACTCTAAATGTTTGTCCTATTTCTCATCAAACAACTACGAACGCGATCTCAGATAGTAAATTTCTAATTACCAGATCATTAGTTAATAATATGTTGTTGTACTTTAATATTGAAAGTTTCTGTAATGAAGAAAACAAAAAGACCTGATTCCGACAAAAAAAAACAGGTCGAAATGAATAAAATCTGTAGTAAATGTATGATCTTATTAGAAATAGAATATTTGCGAAAAGACCACATGTGCAATTCATAGAGCAGCAAAATTGATAAAAAAATATCTTTTTGTATCTATTAGAAATTTTTGCAGTGTCCCTTTTTTTCTTGTACACACGTGTCATGTCCTGATGATGTTATGATGATGGTAATTATTAAAGGATAAGTTATTTTATTATATGATCGTAATTTTTTTGGATTTTACCTTTCTTGTGGTATTAGTTTTATTACTGTTTATTTTTCCGCTTTTTGCTTAATATATTTTAGGAAAATTAACAATCTTTTAGTTTATGGCCATCACATCTTTTCAAATCTGTTCTCTACAGTTATAGAAGATTCTACCCTAATTATTATTCAATAGTGTTCTATCACAAATTGTGTATTCATTAAAGTATGCGTAACATTAGACTATAACCCATATTCATTAGAGTCCACTTTGAGTGTTACGTTCTTATATCACTGTTGTTTCTGAAATTTCTGGGTTTTACCTCTTGCCGGAGAAGGTGAGGTAACTCGTACCATAAACAATATGACCAATACTTTCTAACTAGGAAAGATAACACCCTTACATAAGTATGTACAGCTATGACGAACGAATATACATATATATCTTTATTAATGATTTTAAAGATATTCTTTAATACTTTATGGCACCGCATCGTTGTTTGGTTACTGCACGAACTTTTTTGGGCATACTGTCCATAAGTTTCTTACACAAGTTCACGGACATTTTTCTCCATTCTTCAAAAATTATCTCCTTTAGTTCTCTTTTTGGTTTACATTTGTAAACAAATACTTTCTGCTTTACTATTTAGAGCATTTTAAGGTAGTAAGGTAGTCAAATGATACTCGTCGTCTCTATTGATACTATCTTCCATTTTTGAATATATCTACTAGTGCGTTCTTCCTGCAGCAGTAGTCGACATTCGTAACGACGAAAATGTTATGGCCAGTCGCTAGATAATGTTCAATCACCGCAGAACTATACTGTACAGATTTTACACGATTTATATAGTTGTTGACCTGAATTTAAACCAACGACTTGTTTCTTTTATATAAGCCACTTTTAAATACCTCCCACGCGGTTAGATCACCAGAATCTTTACCCCTTATATACCGCGGTGTTTCATTGTAGTAGCAAGAAATTTTTAGTTTTTACCGAGACTCTACTGTAATAAACGGACATGCGCTAAAATGTTTTTTTACTGAAAAACGGTACGTCGTACGATAAAAAGTTCAGAGAGCTTTTTTCTTCACAATTGAACAAAGAATAAAAACATATTTTTATTTTTAGAGAAAACAGCGGCGTCCTATTTTTTTCTTGAAAAATAGCCTGTGACGTGCCAATACGCGCGCCACTGGTACGACTATAACATCGTGTTGTTTTCAAAGTATGTGTCTCCCATAACTATTAACACGCCTAAAATTTTATTATATCTCAAGTCGTTTTGGAAAAATCTAATTTTTACTGTTTTTTTTTCATAAAAATTCAACGCGCTGTAGATCGGTAACGAAGCGTTTGCGGACTTATGTTTATAGGAACTTTTTGTATAAAATGACCTGGGCAATCACCCCCTCTAATATTGCCGCATCTTTTTTAAACACCCTGTATATAGAACCCACTGGCCCTCGATTGGTCCAACTTTCATATAAATTTTTTATAAACAACAATAGACGCAATAAATCTCGCGTCGCCGTTGCACAGAACATTACGTTGGTTGATGTTCTTGAATGCTCTCTCACTCGCTCCGCTCGTTTTATTTAATTTACAGTAATCATCACAGGTACATTGGTCTCCGTTTATTGATAGCCAAAGCTATGCGGACGCCTTAGCCGTCATAGTCAGAGATAGACATAAGAAAGTTATCATTATACTCTTATGTGCAAAATGTCCTTTAATACCAGCAGCACATCAAGGAATAAGAACTAAGTGTTTGTAGAAGCAAGATATTAGTGGTTAAACCAACATACAGCACCAACTAGAAATAGAAAACAAAACTCGAACAAACTTAGGTGAAAAAGCTATAAACCTTTTGCCAGATCGGTAAAGAAACTACTTTATCTTCGCAAACCAAAATAATTATATTATACATTTACATAACCTTCAACTGCTCTCTAAGAAATCATCTTAAGAGGATAGGGTTAACAACGACCGATTTTTATCATCATTGTCCGTAAATAAATCCTAGAATTCCTTAAGAATAATGAATTGCAGGGATACTAATGGGTAATCACAAGAAATCGGTAAGTAACGATGGAGAAAGCTACATATAAGAAATCTGAACAATCCGTCTATAATACAATATACTGAAATCTATAACACAAAAATAAAAAAAACATAACGCGTAGTTATTATAGAGAAAAAGAAAAGTACGAGAAATAATCAAAGTATACCAAATAAAAACACAATAAGAACTGAATTGAATAGTTACAAAAATAAATTGAAAGATCATATAGAAAGAATCCTAGAAAAATATTAACGAAAATAGTATTATATCGACCTGCAGATGGTATAGTCGATGGAGCGATGATAAAACGAACGTGGGTCAAAGACCTAACCCATTAAGGAATACGACGGCAAAAATGTAATAAAACATGATTGAGTTACTAGAGTTGTATACGTATTTCAATCAACCATCTATTCTTCCATTCGTTAGACTTGCTTACATCCAGATCGTAGTTTATACAATCACAAGAAAAATTCTTTAAAAGAACTATCAATTATCTTTTTCAAATAAAATGCGATTTTTCGGCGGTGAAGGTATCCGTAATATATGTATAAGAGCTTTTGTTTAAAGCGAAATTAATTAATGTAAAAAAATAAAATTTTCTTGTTAACGGAGACTGTATCTACTAAATAGAAAATCTCAGCTAAAAAATTCTCAGCTAATGATAGAATATATCAGAAATACATCTCTTAACTTCCGGGTACATTCTAACAGCAAACAATAATTTACAAATGTTAATAAAACTAGATTTATCCTCTACGTTTACTAGATTTGATTTATTATAGTTTCAATTCCCATACGCCGTGTATAAAGAAACATTCCACTCGTATACGAATAGACGCAACGCTATGGCTTGAAGTTTTATTTAATGCAAAAGTCACCTGAGTAATTTCATATTAGATTTGAAAAGTTTAATATGCAGTCGATACAGTTGCAGTGCCTTAAATTTCAAGTTAAAAAAAATATATTAGAAATTGTATATTGTATAACAATTTGTTTCAAACTTGATCAATGATTGCTTCATGTATACAAGTCAAGCATACTGCATCATATTTTCTTTTTCATGCTTTACTGAGTTCTAAATTTACTGATTACATTAAAATGCACTCGTTTTTAAAACAACACCACACAGAGGAACTTGGGCCACGTTCTATCTTTGGTTCACAGTGCCGTCATTTCGTTCGTCGTGGTTGTGGTTCAAGTTTGCTGGAATAATCACTAAATGTTGGTCACGGATTTAATATTGTAGATAATAACTCCATTATATAAATGCAATTTAATTCGTTTAGCGCAGTTTTAGAATGTAAATGTAAACTAATTATTGCTTAAGTCCAATAAGTTCACGATTCAAAAAATTGCACAGATTAACATTTATATATCAATGATGTTAACGTTGATACCAATCGATGCAGACATTAAAATGGAACAATTTCATGACAAACGGCAAATATTGTACCAATGAGGAAGATACAATCTTGCAAGTATGTTCGGGTGTGTAGGATATTTCAATTGCATAATTCTGTGTTTCTTTACTGAGCATAAATGTTGCACAACACGCTACTCATCCGCAAAGAATTGAAGGCAATCTTTGAACCGTAAAATGATGTTAGTTCATTAAATTAATTTATCGCTAAAAATTTTGTAGGCAAATATTTATTTATGGAAATCGTATTCTTTGTTCGAAATAATAAAGCAGACCCATTACCTTCGTGTTTTAATTTGAAATCTCACATCAATTTACGAAGATAATAACACCGATAATAAGAAACGTATCCTTTTTTACAAGTTTATGTTAAACAATTGATCTGTTTACGTGTTTTATTTAATTACATTTAATTCCATTGTTGTATTTAGATAATATGTGTGTATGTACTTACGTACGGTACACCTACTTATTGTTTGAATTAGAAAATACCTTTATTACGTGTCTTTCTCACAAAATGTGAGAGAGTTCGTTAGTGTATGTGCATTGTGTAATGATATGATTCTCTTTTCACTTCAAACTACGACCCATTTACTTGCAAATTTGTACAATAATAATTGTACCTTACATTATTAGGCATACTTAGTAGGTCAAATATTCACTAAACAAATGCATCCGGAAAGTTACGTTCTACAAACATTGTGAGTTGTATATTAAATTGCTAAATAATAATAATATGTATATAGATATTATAGTTAAATGCAAAATATACAGAGAAACAAAAATAAATGTCAATATACGTACATATACATATGTACGTGTATAAATATACAGCGTTAGTAAAAAGTCCCGGAACGGTCGAATAACTTTGTTATTTGAAAATTATGATTTCTGAAATTTGGTATGGGGGTATAGTTAATATAAATGAATTTTATGCAATACAGTTTATATTTTTTTCACTTCCGGTTTAATCGGCAATACGTCCAACTTTTTTTTTTAAACGGAACGCCCAGATTTTTTTAACACTTTTGAATGCAAGATAAAAAACTACGTTCAGGAAGTATTAAGATGTTTATTTTTATTCACAAGAAAACAGTTAAAAAATTAAAAAAATGTCCTAATACAGAAAAATCAAGATACCTGTCTATTCAGGTTGCGATTACAATAATTGTTCAAAATGCTTTGCATTTACAATTTGACAAAAATGTAAACGGTCAGTAAAATTTCTTATTGAATTTTGTATTTGTTCTGGAGTGATGGGATTGGCTTCTTGAACTATTCTCTCTTCCAATTGTTCAAGATTATGGGGACGATTTTTGTACACTTGACATTTCAAGTGACCCCAAAAGAAAAAATCTAATGGCGAGAGATCTGGCGAACGTGCTGGCCATTCGATTGCTCCTCTACGTCCGATCCAACGTTCCGGAAAAATTTCATTCAAATAATCACGGACATTATGGGCAAAATGAGGGGGAGCTCCATCTTGTTGAAACCAAAAAAGTGCATTAGGGTGATCACCTATGTTTGCATTTGGAAAGAGGGCCGCAAGTGCTGGAACAACCTCATTTCGCAATAAATTTAAGTAGACGTTGCCAGTTAAATTTCCTCTTATAAAAAATGGTCCTATGATGTTGTTTCCAACAAGACCAGCCCAGACATTAACCTTTTGAGGACGCTGTGTATGGGCTTCTTCAATCCAATGCGGATTTTCAATTGACCAGTAGCGACAATTATGTCTGTTCACAGTGCCGTTGAGACAAAACGTTGCCTCATCTGAGAAAATGATGTGATCTAAAACATTAGGCTGTTGCTCGATCAATTCCGTCATTGTTTCGCAAAAATGTAGTCTACGATCTGGATCATCTTCAGTTAACTCATGGACGGGATACATTTTATAGGCTTTCATTCTTGCTGATTTAAGAAGCTTATGAGCAGATTTTTGAGAGATCTCATGAATTTGACCTAATTCTGTTGTGGCCACGTGATGATTTTCTTCCACTGTAAGTAACACATTCAAACTAGTTTCTTGATCTGTTGCTGTTAATGGACGTCCCCTTCTAGGTAAATCCTTCACCTGACGAAAGACTTCAAACTTTTGAGTTGTTCGGCATACCGTACTTTTACTAATGTGACGATCCGGATAAACAGTATTAAACAAAATACGAACCTCTTCAAAAGAACGTTGACGATCACCGTACCCACGCATCATTAATATCTCAATTAGTTCTGATTCAGTAAGTTTTACTGCCATTTTCAAATGTGTCAATGTCTAAAATAAGTAAATTTATAGCGATGCAAAAGTTAAAACGGCTTTAAAATTGTCAAATATGACGGCAAAAAGAATGCAAACACCAAACAACAACTTTTTTCAAAGGTACCTTGTTTTTTCTGTATTAGGAGTTTTTTATTTTGCATTCAAAAGTGTTAAAAAAAATCTGGGCGTTCCGTTTAAATAAAAAATGTTGGAGGTATTGCCGATTAAACCGGAAGTGAAAAAAATATAAACTGTATTGCATAAAATGCATTTATATTAACTATACCCCCATACCAAATTTCAGAAATCATAATTTTCAAATAACAAAGTTATTCGACCGTTTCGGGACTTTTTACTAACGCTGTATGTATGTATATCTATATAAGATATTATAGGAAATTACAAATTAATAGTTGAGCTTCTTGAGGTATACCTACAGCTTTCTCAGTAATGCTCCGTAATAAGGCGGCAGTTGTGATCAAATGCATATACAACAACAATTAGTACTTTGTTTTGTTCTTAAGAAATAGAAACTTATAGGTACGTTTTTACAAAATATAATAATATTTGTTCAAAATTTACTTAAAACCATATTCCTAAAGATTTTATTATCAGATATACTCTAAAAATTAGTTGCTAAAATGTCACAATTAATAAATCATGCAATTATTATTTCTTGAGCTTCGCACTTTTTTTAGAACTATGTAATATGTCAAGAAGGGATCTTGAATCACCATTATTTGATAACAATTGGGGTTTTATGCACATATACATATACATATACATATACATATACATATACATATACATATACATATACATATACATATACATATACATATACATATACATATTATACATATACATACGTATGTACGCTATCGTAGCAGATGCATGTATATACATATACATACATATACATATACATATACATATACATATACATATACATATACATATACATATACATATACATATACATATACATATACATATATATATATATATATATATATATATACATATACATACAATGTAAGCACGACGCATATGGATAGATGTATATGTAGGTACTGAAGAGCCCTTATGAACGGATCCACAGATGAACGGAGACAAACCGGAGGCGAACGTATTATGGTGTGGGAAATGCTTTGATTGACTACAATAAGACCCATAATCCAGATACAAAAATCCCTGATGTCTGTGCTCTACATGCAAATAGCAGCAGACCAGATTTGCCCATTCATGGCAACAGTGTTTCCGGCAGGAGATAGTGTTTACCAACAGGATAATGCTCCATATTATAAGACAATCATCACGGAGAGTTTCCAAACACATTCCAGTAACTTGCAAGTAATGTTGTGACCTTCAAAGTCACCTGACATTAATCAATAAAGCATTTGTGGTCCCACCTGGAAATCCAAATTTGTGTTCCTGGAAATCCAAATTTGTGTTTCTGGAAATCCAAATTTGTGTTGCTACGCCATCGCCAGCTCCTCGCAATGTAAGAGAATTTCAGGACCAATTGAAGAGCGCTTAGTACCAGATATTTCAAACTATGTGTCAGCAGCTTGTCGAGTAAATGCCATGAAGGGCGCTGGAAGTTTTGAAGGCTAAAGGTGGTCCTACATATTATCAACAGGGTGGTCATGATATATTATCTCTTTAGTATAGATTCCTACTATTCTACAATTTTACACGAAATTTGCTAAATATATAACTCAATTGATGAAGTTTAATCGGACCATATAAATGCAGAACATCTATCTTTATACCGTGCAAGAGTAGTTTAAATTTCACTTGCAATAAAATTTATAAAAAATTATACTCTTTTGAATATTTTTGGTAAAGAACTTAAAATTCCCAAAATAAAACTGTTAGACTCAGTTTCTGTGATCGATAATAATCGACCTACATATATCGAGTTTGATTATTTTTCAAAGTGTTTTGAAGAATTAGTAATAATTAGGTTTGTTATAATCAATTTAATTTCAGAAAAACAGTTCAATGCTATCTACTGTGCATGGGCACAGAGACGAGGACGAGCAGAAATCGGCAAAAAAACAGGCAAGTGAGGTTTCGCTGCGAGCCTGGCAGAATAAATGGACGGACGAACGAGAGAAAGCCCAACATACGAAGAGACTTATACAGGACATAAGGAGAAATGGTCAACATCGGAGACTGGTCTACTGGTTGACACATGCCTGACAGGGCATGTTGTATACAGACTTTTCGCAAGATGCCATCTTTGCGTGTCCCAGGTGGGATTGATTCCGGAGAACCACTTACACAACGATAGGAAACGAGGTGACGACGGAGACCCTCGTTTCTACAATGACGGAACGCAAACTCAAATGGGAATCTGTACATACCATGATAAGGGATATCATATCTCTCGCTAGGTGACCGAGGCACGCGCGAGGCAAAATCGGCCTCAGGCAAGAGCGCATAGCTAAAAGGAGATAGCCTGCCAATTGTACCTGGTGTCATGTGTTGTAGACGGTTCTGGGTACGGGTGTAAATATGCGAGGCATTGCACCGTACTGGAGTCCCACACATCGTCGATAAAGAATTTCGTCCTGGGTAAAAGAAATACTATCTACTGTACTAAAATTTATTGATAAATAAAGATGAATGGTTGACCATCAAATATCCCTATACAGTATGCCACTAGGAGCATTACATACGCGCGGGATAATGATTTATAAATTGTAAATATGTAATGTTAATATAAAACGATAATAGGAATATTTCTCATCGATAAGTCATACAAATGGCTAACCTAAATTAAATTTTACAAAGTTTAAAGAGAGATTAAATTTTTCTCTTACATCCCCAGTAAAAGTATAAGCAACTGAGGTTTTGCTTTTTAATATAGGTATAAATATGGGCCATGCTCAAAATAGAGCCATGTTTATTTTAACAATTTTTGTATACCTCGTAGTTGAAATTGCACCATTACTCAACACAACTATAAATTAAAACATACGAGATTCTATAGAAACCCACCGTTTACAAACATGGAACCAGCTTCTTGTGATATAACAACATTCTATATAAGTAGCTGTTTGGGGAAGCAAAACTCCAATCTTTCCTCCAAAATTCTCTAAAATATCGTATTAGAAATTGATTTTCTTAGAGCACAAATTTGAATTTAATCGAACATACTTGACCCTTTGCCGCCAAAAGAAAAGTTCAACTTTTATAGAAAATAGTTGAGCGCCAATTTTCATGACCGTTGTTTACTACGTTGAGGTCTTTCGGCTCTTAAAACGGTTTCACTTGACGTTTTGCTTATTATGCTGTCATACGATTTCATTTTGTAACCTTTGAAGTCAAGCAATAAGCCGTCTTTCAACATTAGTTCTTCTTGTAATATCCGACATTATTGAATTTTGCAATTAACCTGTTAAACGTTCGGAAATACATATTATAATATATTGTTATGTTATTATTGATATTGTTCATACTATCTCCTTATTCGTTATAGGAGTGTAAAATTAAAATAAAAAAATATATATTAAATTAAATTAAATTAAACAATTATATTAATTAATTAATTATTAATTAGTTAAAAAAAAATAACTCCATCCAACGGGGAAAAATTAAAAAATCCAGATTATAATGTGAAAAATTTTATTCCTCAAAATTTATTGTAAAAACACATCACAAACACATATAACACATAATTACATCCATTTCGGCACAACAAACATGAAATTCAAGCTGGAATTACGAAAATCATTTTTAAAAAATATCAAGCAGTACATTTGGAAATTTACTGTGTGGTAGGCCTGGGTGAAACGTAGAAACAAAAGGGAGGGGACAGTTGTTTACGAAGTTTTGACGACTGACAGAAAAAAGAAACCACGAAAACCGACTTTAATAAAATACAACATTTTAAAGCAAGTAAAAGTTTATAAGTGCCCATTAGACCTACAACAATCAAAATTAAACTAGTGAACAGTGAAGAAAACCCGAAAAAAGAAAAACAAGATTGAAAACGGCAGGGAGGAGTTTGTAACGGGCACAAGAGGATATTTGATACGAAAAACACACACACACATTTAATTACATTGGGAAATTACAGGTAAGGGTTGAGGGTGGGTTAGTTAGATAACCATTGTAAAAATTTTAATCACATTATAATCTGGTTCTTCGTAAACTGTTCATATTTTTTATTTTGTGTCATTAGTGACACACAACAATATTGATATATAATTTAATTTTACTTTCTCATTTTTATATAGAAAAATCGAAGCAAACTAAGTATCCTAAATTGCAACAGATAGAGATATAGATTAGACGAATTACACTAAAATTGTGAAACTGTATGAAGTACATATGTTATTTCAAAAATAAAACTATTTTTGTAATTGAAAACATTCCTTTGCCATCATTTTAGTTCATTTCGTAAGCAAGATATTCATAGATAATTAATGAAAACATTGTCAAATATAAAAAAAAGATCAATTTATTTAAAAACTATAATATAAAATATATATACAGCATATATGTACGTATTGACTTATCCATTTTATTTGCACTAGACTAGTATCTGTATCCGCCAGTAGCTGCTGCATTACCGCCGCTTCCTGCACCACCAAATCCGCCTGCACCGCCAGCTCCTCCCGCACCACCGAATGCGCCAGTTCCAGCACCGCCACCAAATTTGCCGGATCCGCCAAAACCACTTCCTCCTCCATATCCAGCACCACCACCGGGTCCACCAAATTTACCAGCTCCACCAAAAGATCCAGCTCCAGCACCCCCTGTTCCACCAAATCCACCAGCTCCTGCGCCGCCTGTTCCGCCAAATCCACCAGCACCTCCACCTCCGCTATATCCGCCGGGACCACCAAAACCGCCAGTTCCACTAGGTCCACCATATTGACGTTGGGGTTCGTCTCTGTACTGACCATCATCGACAACACCTCTTGCTTCATCTGCTAAATTTTGTTCAACAGATCTGAGAATTTCCTCTGGAATTGGTGGTGGAGTTGGTAAATGTGCTCCTTGTGGTTGGAATCCGTTCTCATCTGCTGTATAACTAATAGCATATTGCGCTCCATCTGTACCAGTATAGGAAAAGGATCCCTCAGCGTATTGTGTATCTTGAGCCTTTTGGTAGCCTTGTTCTTGAGCTGCGATACCATTTCCAGTTTCATACGCGTAACTGTAACTACCATCACCTTGATTTGGATTATTATCGTATCTGAGTATAGGGATTTGAGGACCACCGCCGAAACCTGAAATATTTAAAGTCAAAGTTTATATGCAAATGAATATACAGTATCCCAACTATCTATATATTTGTGTGAAAAAATAGTTAATAAATAGTTAATAAATAACTGTTTGAAAATATTATTGTTTTCGAAACAAAACATAGAACAACTTATGTAAACAATATGTCTGTACGTCTATAAACAGAGAAAATGTATCCGTACATTTATAATTCACTTTTCTGCAAACATGTTAAATTGGAATATATCACTTTTTCAATGTACTTTCTTACTTTACGTAAATACAATTTGGTGCAGTATTTTTCAATTTAAATAAGCAGCATTGACTCATAGATTTTACGAAAACAACAATGCAATATTGTTTTTGTTCCAACAAAAACTTCAGAAGCTGGAAAATAAGGATTCTTAGGAACTCTGATTTCGCTATAAACACATTGAGTATGTTGTAAATAAAGAACAACCAAGCGCAAAATTTAATAACTGTCAGTGTATTAATTAATGCAATGTATGTTTACTGATTCGTTTTTTTGCATAGATTGCTTATTGTATTATATGTTATTGCGTTGTATTTAAAATGTAGGATAATTCTAATTAAAAATAATTATGTAATTGCTGTTTAATACCTTAACTTATGAATAAATAAGTCAGCGAAGTAAAACCTACATATTCTACGTAAGTTTGTGAATTAAGCTATAATTAATATAATAGCAAATACAATTTAAATATTGCTCTTCAAATAAGAACCATAGCATAACATAATAATGCCAGTTACCGCACCGATACGCGAATATGATGAAATAGTGTTGCTAAAAACTATTTCAGTATTCGTAATTACAAGGCTACATATTAAATAACAAAGATAGAATTATCAGCATTAATCATTTGTACCTATTTAGTTGTCAGTTGAATCTTAAAAATTATTCCAAAATTCAACACATACCTTTAATAGTAAACATCTTATCAGAAGTTTTAATTAATGAACCACAAACAAGAATATGATAAGCGATATAGATCTACAGAAGCTAGGCAATTACGACATGTATATGATAATCAATCTTACATG
The DNA here is from genome assembly GCA_004785975.1 of Popillia japonica. NCBI lineage: Eukaryota > Metazoa > Arthropoda > Insecta > Coleoptera > Scarabaeidae > Popillia > Popillia japonica. The sequence continues at coordinate 27,223 of SMLS01072377.1, forward strand.
ACAATTCCTAGTTTTCAAATAATATTAATTATTGGCATAAAACGCAATCTTAAAAATTACCAACATATTATATTAAAAAAAAAATAGCAAGCTGAAGCGCTTTAAAAATGTCTCTAATACCAATTAAAGAAATATCTTCATCACGATATATAATCTGAAGGTATGTAGATAGTCAATTATTCGATTAAAATTCTATAAAAACTTAGTTTAAAAGGAGTACTTACATAGATGTAGAAATAAACTAAATTAAATGTTTTCTTTCTTTTAGCTGTACCGAGAACGTTATTATGTAATATAATGTATATTCCTACGTTCCATTATTATTATTATACATATATTATTTATTATGCAACAAAATAAATGATAAAAATATGTTTTCTTAAAACATGAAATGTATTAATAATTTATCTGCGAGTTTTGGACTTACTAACTGCTACTATAAAGCAACAATTTTTATAAAAGATATCACAAAGGTGCAATTATATGAAATTAGCATTTCATAAAAGGAATTAAATATGGTATGTCAGACAAATGCAACAAACAATTCAACATTAAGTAGAAGAACTAAATATGATCAATTGAAAATCTAAAATAATTACCGCCTGCACCTCCGCCGCCACTGTATCTTCCACCACCTCCGCCACCAGAATAATCTCCTGCGCCACCAGCACCACCACCGCCGATGAGTCCATCGCCGCCTATAGACCCGCCACCGCCAGCTCCGCCATACCCAGGCACACCACCAAATCCTCCAGAACCACCTGCTCCGCCAATTCCGCTTGGTCTAGCAAGTCCACCAGCTCCACCTACACCTGGTCTACCAAATCCACCACCAACACCTGGTCTACCAAATCCACCACCTACACCTGGTCTGCCAAATCCACCAACTCCACCTGTTCCACCTGGTAATCTCGGAGCGCCACCTGCACCAGGAAATGGTCCGCTACCACCTCCTACAGGAGGCAGATATTTATTGTCCAGGCGAGCACACGTAGCTGCGCTTATAAGCGCAACGGATAGTAACAGCTGTAAAAATAAAGTATCCGAGATTAGGATACGCATAACGTAAGTGTTTATGCAAATAAAACAAACTCACATGTTTCATCTCAAGCTGTGGAGGTAGCTTAGATCTAATTGATCAAAGAGAGTAAAAGTGATGATGTTACTAGTGATGAGACACGATGTATATATATTTGCATCTCCCTACCCTCTTACTGTGCTCATCTTAGTTTGGAATGTGTTACCTATAGAAGTAAATTATCCTACAGGGCAAGGTCGTGAACATTAAATTCAAACCATTACAAAAGTGGATATACGAGTAGTGGCCGAATTTAGTATATTTATTATGCCTTGTAATATCGAAAGGTCACATAACATTTTGAACAATAAATACGCGAAGGTATGCGTATTAAAATAATTGAAGTATATGTACCTACATTCCTACTTTGGTTTTCTCGTAAAATGGGGTTAAGTGAATATATGTATGCTTTTGTCCATTAAAATAATAAACTGATTTACAAATAATTTAGACATATTACCTGCATAATTGTAGCCACAAAACCTCTGCGTCTATCATGGTTAATTGTGTATGATTAATGAGGGAAAGAAAAGCAGCACAGAACGCAATTATATCAATTTTAAACGTTTTCGATATTTTATGTTATTTTGTTATTTTAGTCGCAATATACTTGAAATAATAATGCTAATCACTTAAATTGCGTATTCTATTCTAGAAACCTAATATGTATGTGTATATTTTACTTATTCTTGGAGATATTTATTAAATATGTAGGTGGATCAAATTAAGTCAATGTGAAAACTATACATGGACTTCCGGTCTGTCTTGCAAACTACATGGAAATTTCTTTACATTTTATATTTTTCGAGAACAACTGCACGCTGTTTCATTTCCCTATTTTCCCCATAAATAAGAATTCTGGGTACAATTAATATTTTAGCGCGAACCTGAAAATATTTTATCCTTAATTTATCTCAACATTACAAAATATTAAAATTAGTTTGAACTTAGTCTTTCATTTCCTGGTAAATTTTTACTTACACGTCTATTAATCAAAAATCAACTAAAAATTAATTTATAGTGGGTATGTTTTTTCGGGTCTTGTCGCGTAGGTAACTATTCACTGTCTTGACGTTTCGCTGATTGTGCTATCAGCTTCTTCAGAAGTTTTCTAAAGACTGTCTTTAGATGCTGATAGCACAATCAGCGAAACGTCAAGACAGTGAATAGTTACCTATGCGACAAGACCCGAAAAAACATACCTACTATGGATTACGGTCGTGAAAGCCTACACTCAACTATTAAAAATTAATTTATTCCAAAACACAATATGTACTTGCTTTCATTATTTTGTGTTCTATTTCTTCGGCTTAGTTGTTAATTTACATTAAGTGATGCATAATATTACGATTTCAGTCTGTATACGTTTTGCTTTCTGTTTTCGTTGTTACCATATCATGAAACGCTTTCCGGTACCTAACTGTTTTTCTCCAATATTTATCTGATTTTTCTTATATTCTGTTTTGTGAAATCTGTAAACGCTAATTTATAGACCTGGTCAATTAAATTTTGAACTAGTCCAGCTAAGCCCTAAAACGAGAGCAGCGACTCCTAAAGTGAAAACATCAGAAACCTCAAAAGAGGGAAACAAGATTTCAGGTAGCTCCACCCTCTACCTACAGACAGGAGAGCTGCACAAAGTATGGGCGTAATCTCGGGGTAAAGGAGCTTTACAGAGCCTAAAGAGTACCGCCCGTGAAAAGTCGAGATCAAGAGGAGAAGGAATGGGACGCAGGGGCCAACCACCTCCTAAGACCAGACAGAAGCAATAAAGACCAAGTGCTTCATCCATCAAAATGCTCACCATGTAAAAGCTGCCTCAGACTGGCTTGTCAGAAGGTTTATCAAGGAATCACTGGACATGGCACTTATACAAGAGCCCCGGCCCATCGAATATCAAATTAAGGGCTTACCGATACAATCATGATATCACTGATATATTCAAGTAAGTATGAACGACCAAGAGCATGTATGCTGCTTAATAAAATTGTTAAATTTCATCCAATTCCAGAATTTATCAACTTGGTTGCAGTGATGATAGAGGTACAGACGAAAGGAGGTAGGCAAGAGGTGGTAATCGCTTCGGCTTTCCGGGAGACCCCCATGTGAAACCATAGCCCCGGAAAAAACCATCTGTTTCTGAAACGCTGCAGGGAGAGGGGGAAATATTATAAGGTACGATGCTAACGCCCGTCATGTCATCTGGGGCAGTGCTTTACCAAACCCGATGAGTCACTTGTTGAGTTTTAATTAATAACAACCTATAATCAATAAAAAAACACACCTACAACAATGAATAGTATCAGGCAAGAAGTAACACAGCTTGTCCGGATAAATGTGGAAATGGTGTGTCTCGGAGGAGAAATCTATGTCGAACCATAAAGAAATCCGGTTCGACTTACCCATTCCGACTTCCATCTTAGAGAAATACCGAATACTCAAGACAATCGACTGGCACTTACACAGCGAACATCTCAAAACAGAGATTGACCACGATATGCATCAATCTGCTACCCAAGAGGACATATATATTTAAATGTCAACCAATAATAAAATCATATGAAAAAGCTGTCGTCCTACACAAAGGCGCTACACTAGAGATGCGCCTTGATGGAACATGGAGCTATTTAGCAATGCCAAACGCAAAAAATGCATGGAGAGCTTATAAAGCAGCCATAATCGAATACAATAAGGATTTTGGAAAAGTGAAGAGGAAGACTTGAAGAGGTTTTTGCAGGAGGCTTAAAGATCTTATTAAGTTTAATTCAGCCACATTTTCCTAGCTCAGTGGAGATAGAAGACAGGGAGGACTCGGACTGGCTAAGGGAGCAAGCTCTATGACCTCGAAGGCAAAACCTGAGTCTCTCGAGAAAGATCTTTACAAACAAAAGAATGAAATGGACAGTCAGCTAACTCAAAATTTACAAATTTCTAGAAGACGGAATCTTCCAAGCCCTGATGCAGCAGGGACCGAAGTTGCTAATACCAAGCTTAACCAAACTTTTTAAAGCAAGTTTTGGTTATGGTTACACTCCGCAAGTGTGGAGAGGAAGTGGTTTTTTATACAGCTAATATAGGTACCTAATTCGTACCTGAAAATCGTTGGCAATTATATAAGGAGGGAATATTTAACTAAGATACCCCTTCATAGTAACTGGTTTGCCCACCAAGTGGGCAAATCTACGGAAGCAGCTCACTTGGCCTGGGCAAATCTACGGAAGCAGCCCACTTGGCCGACAATACGAGCTATGATAAAGGGGCCTGGAGTCTTCCCCGGTGGACTTATGCAATGCTAAGAATTCATAGAATAGGCGTAGCTGAGCGGAAGGTCGGTGGCCATCAAATCGGTAAGGGTGTGCGCCCAAGAAGGGATTTCATCGTCCGTGTTGTGGTCGCTGGCCATCGACGATCTACTTAATTTTTTGCACGGAAAAAGCTTTAACGTACAGGATTATGGAAATAATCTAGCAGTTACAGTAAAGGGCAAACATGCGAATTTATTACTAGGCTCATGCGACAAGCTCTTCGCACCATCTGTACCTGATGTCTTAGGGCAGAACTTTATGTCAACCCATTTACTAATAGAAGATAATACTTGCTAAATACAATATTTCTAAATGAAGCACAACTAAATTATTCCAGTGAAATCACATATCTAAGGATTACTTTCGATCGCAGACTAAACTAGAATCAACATTTTAAGGAAGTTCTCCAAAAGACTACATTGGTTTTTTGACGTGTCAAAGACTTTTTGGGGAAACTTGGGGTCTTAAACCAAAAATAATATACCGGTTATATTTGATGGTTCTAATGCCCATGGTGACCTACGCCAGCCTAGTAAGATGTCCAACATATAAGACATCGCAAAGTTAGTTGCAAAAACTGCAGTTACTAGTGTGTCTGGGAACTACAGAAGCGATGCGCAACTGTCCAACTGCTTCAATTGTCCTGTGACTAGCACCTCTTCATGTGGTAATTAAGATAATTCCAGTTTAAAGAGGACGACATAACGGGACATCTAAGGAATGCAGCATGAATACAAAGCTGCATCACGAGCGACGAGAGCGCTATTTCCGAGCTGCGAGGAATGCAGCTTTGGTGGACCTAATTTTGAAAACGGATCCCATGTCTGGTACACGGACGGATCCAAAAGTAGCAAAGGGATAGGAGTTCGGATTCATGCACCGCAAACCAACCTTTTTAAGTATAGAAGCATCTCCAACAAATTTTCAGGCGGAAATACACTCCGCAGATCTTTGCGTCCGGCGAAACCGACATAAAAGGCCTGAGAGAACGCTATTACATTGAATGCCAAAAATTTTGCGGATTATGCAAAATTGAATTAGACAATTTTAACTGGGTGACTTATTTTATTTTCCTAGTATTTCCTAGTATTTTTCCTAGCGTATTAAACAATTGCATGTTGTCTGTATTAGACATGACCAGGACAAAGATATCGTAAGTAAAGTAAGACCTAATAGATCAATTCTAATAAATATCTTTGACTATCAGTTTTTGTTCTCAGGACACAAATTAATGTAGGGTTACCTTGAATTGTACTTTATATTTCTTTCAAAAAAAATGCAAAATTAAGTAAGTGATGGACGATACATGCAAATAATGTACGTAAGTACATACATATATCAACACTAATGGGCCAAATGTTACGCGAAATCTGCGTCAATTCACTAGAATAACCAAATAGGACTGACAGATGTAAGCACATAATACAGTTGTAAATTGTATCACTGAAAAAAAAATGCGTATCAAAGGCATTTGGGTATTCATGTAATAATTATACATTAAACCTGCACTCAATTCAGTAGGTGATAATTAAATTAAATAGACCATACCATTTTGTATATACTAACACTATACATATGTACATACATATACCACAATAGCAATGATTTAACTTAATCATGTATCTATCTAACTACGTATATGAAGCATGCGTTTGCATTTGTGTTCAACGTTTTATGATCTTTAATTTTACATATGTTTTACGTTCGCTTTAACAAGATATCGTGCAAAAGCTGTTCAGAGTATTATATAATGCAATACAATGCCATTACCTTCCATAAATTACACATATACTATTTTCTACCGACCAAAGAATACGTTAAGGCAAACAGTTTAATACAGAATATAAAGCAATGTTTTGGTGATGAACATACACAACAAAAATGTAAAAACAAATCAAATATTTATTAAATCTCATGTGAATGAATTGAAATACACTATCGACCATAAATGAAGGATCACCGGTCTACCGATATAATTAGTCGCTCTTTTTATCTGTTTTACTTACGTAGTAAAATAGAAACTATCCTTTCTTTATGGAATATTTAAGGAAATTATAACCACATGTAAAAGAGACGCTATTATAACGAAAAACGTAACAATTTTCTTTAAATTGATTTATGACCACAACTATTACTGAAGTATTCTTTCGTAAATATTTATTTAAGCTGGTTTGTATTATATTGTGCATGTAATAGGGGTAATACGGGTGCCATTGTCGAACATTTATAGAATTAGGATAGTATTTCGCCCTTTGTCATGTCCAAAATATTAGTTTACATTTAGAAACTGTACGAGAAAGTCATGAAGCGTGCGTTTATGAATAAAAATTAAAGAAAGTTATGTCATGCCAAAACGGGGAGAACTAAGTCCGGTAACACGTAGTGCCATAATAACTACATACATAGAAAAAACAATTCCTTGTAAATAATAGCACACAACTTAAATTAAGTTATTGGGTAGTGTGAGGAGTGGTGAAACGTTATCAGGCAACTGGAGTCACAGCTCTAGGAAGACGTTCCGGAAGAACCAAAGTGACTACACCGAACGAGGATTCAAGAACTACATTGATTTCTAAGGTAAACAGACGTCTAACAGCTTCAGAAATTCGTGCACAGTTAAATGAAGGCCGTGCAAATCCGGTGTCGCTCACAACACTGAAGAAGCGGTTAACGAAGCTGGATTGCACTGTTGAATAGCCGCCAGAAAACCATTACTACGGTTACAAAACCGTATGAAACGATTGGAATGGGCCAAACAGCATAAAGATTGGGACATGAATATGTGATCAAAGCTGCTCTGAACGGACGAAAGCAAATTTCAAACCTTCGGTACTGATCGACGCAATTTTGTTAGAAGAAGAACTGGTGAAAAGATGCTACCGGATTGTATTGCACCAACTGCTAACCATGGAGGCGGTTCTGTGCTAGTTTGAGGTTCATTTTCCTTTAGTGGCGTCGAAGATCTGCATCGAATTGAAGGAATTTTGAAAAAAGAAAATTATCAAGACATTGCGCGACATTAATCCCATCGAGTTGTGTGAGATGAGTTAGACAGAATTGTACGACACCACTGTCCAACATCCCATAAGCTGCTCTGGGAGCAATTAGTGAATACCTGGTATTTATACCAATAGATATCCTTCAAACTAGTCTCACGATTGCCACATATTTGCAAAAAAATACAGTCCAAAGACGGTTACTTTCAAGAATAAAAAATAGTAAATATTATTCCGTTCTATGTTTTATTGTAAATATTCTTGTATTTTATAAGAAATGTTTGTTTTATAAAAAAATATGTTTTCATTTGCGTATATGTTTTGTTTCACAACAATGATCCGTCATTTTGGCCGATAGTGTAGATATTAATCATTTAAAATAGTGTTTTCCAAAAACGACAAAAGTAATGTGATGTAGCTACCTATCAAAAAGATTTCTCATTGTGAATCGGCAGATATGTATAGCGTGCAACCCTTCAATTTACAACAATCATGCCATTGAAGGATACTACTCTCAAAAGGAAAGTTTCATATAAATATCTACTTTTGGAAATTGTGCACTAATAAACGGATGAAGTGGACCAAAGATAAGATTTTTGCTGGCAAAACAAAACAACAACAACAATGTCAAAAGACAGGATCAAAATCGATCGTTCCTGAAACAACTCAGTATTTTTCCAATATTATCAACTGATCATTCAGCTAGAACAAGTAATACGGTTGGACACGAAAAAAAGGAGAGAATAAAATCAGGGTCAATATAATCCTCGCATAAAGTAGTATTAGCCCTATCAGATATGTCTGGACCTGATAAAATACAAAACAAATACGGAAAACAGGTGCAAATAAAATTCTGCACCGACAGATTTATTAAATAAATAAGAATAAAAATATAATTTTTAATCACCAAAAATACCATCATTGACCAACTACATCCGAATGGTATATCTGGAAATAGCTGAGAACAGCTCTCTCCATTGTGTGGTTACTTTACAGGGCCAACTGTTCGAAATTTTAAAGAACCATAATTTAATTTTTTCAAATGACACCCCCATATTTAGTCGTCTTCGGTGTCCAATTTTACCTGAAATTGATAGTTTAGGAAATAATTATGTTTTCTTAAAAAATGCACACAATTGCCCGATACTTGTCTAGTGTCATAGAAAAAAGCGTTCTCAAAAGATTTTTTGCGTAAAGTCTAACCTCATAAACTTTTAAAGAAGAGTCTTGCAGAGACATGTTGTATGTGTACTACTGTTTTACAAGAATTTATGGTGTGCTCGGATTTTTGTCAAAATAATCTTAATCGGTTAATACTGCACCTACTTAGCATCAATTTTTATCTGAAGATTTTTATTAGTAATTACATACCCTATATGTAACTCCTCCCCCCCCCCCTCCTCCTCCTATATGTTACTCCCCTTATATTCATAAGTACAAATAGTCTTCACATTATGGGATTAAAACGTTTTAATGCTTTGCACTAGACCTGACAAGACCTGACTTTTTTCCTGCAGGTTGAAGATCCTGAATTAATAATAGAAGTGCTTCTGAATTTATTTAAAATCCCTATTAGTTTCTGTAATATTTTAGGTGGGTGGATTTAAAAAAATCACCCCGTATATATGTACATCTCTCTGTCATTAAATATTTGTTGTTGCAGGCAAAGTACATTAGGAAAAGCGTGTAGTTAACAAGCAATTTAATGCAACTTAATTTACTATATTTATGTCTTATACAATTTAAAGTAACCCTTTCACGCCTAAAATCTTTACAATGAGATGCAATAGGTCGCTGTATCTCGGTGGCTCGTGATGTGGATCCTAGGGTTAGTAGTTCTCAATTTTTTCTGTCACTCTATTACTACAACCTGCTTTATACAGGGTTATTCAAATATACCAAAATAAAAACACAAAATCTTTCCGAGACACTAAGGATCATGGTTTTCAGCAAACACATTCACAAAAACACATGCTTAATTTAGATGACGCTTATATTATTCTGAAACTTGCTTTCATTGAACTTTTGTTTTCAAACAAACCAGTCTGGTGTGTTACATATTTGAAATTCTCGTGAAACTCTAAAATAGCTTTGCGCACTCAATTATATCCTTTTCTTCCTCGAGATATTTACTCTTCTTCATACTGTTACTAATTGTAAGTAGATACAGTTAGAAAAACATAAGCTTTTCAAGCAACATTGAAATAGAAGCTTGATGTTCGTATGTTTATTACCAAATGTGGACCAGATTCAATAATAATAATAATAATAATAATAATAATCTTTATTTTAAACTGTGGCAAAACATCCACATAAAATAACGTCACATCACAGTTTCAGAGAAACCGTACACATTAAAGAACTACAAAGTATTACCCCTTAAATAATCATCAATTGAATAGCAATTTAATGCAAGTAAATGTGACTGTACAGAATGTTTCAAAGTTGCAAGAGTAGTACATGATTTAATGTTATTCGGTAACCTATTGAATAGCTTACAACCTATAAATGCTAAATTTCGTTGAAATAAACTTGTTTTATGGCTTGGTGGTAAGATATAATTTGTTTGTCTCGTGTCGTACTCATGCGAAATGTCAGATACAAACTGCGATATACTGAATACCGTCAGGATTCTCTTTTCTTTGAAGGTGTTTCTACAGGATTCGCGGTAGGATAGGTTAAATACAATTCGAATAGCTCTTTTTTGTAATAAAAATATCCGATCAATGCCAACACCTGAGTCCCAGTGAATAATTCCAAATGCCATTTTAGACTGAAAATTAGCGAAATAGTAAGTCTTAAGTATGTGAATATTACAGGATCTTTTTAGGTTAAGAAGCGCATAACATACATGTGATAATGACATAATTTATCAATATGAGGACTCCATTTGAGGTCTTCATCTATGATTATACCAAGAAGTCTACAAGAGTGACTCAATTCCATAGCATTGCCATTGAGTATAAAGTTCTTTGGTTTGTATTTCTGATTATTTCGAAATAAAATACATTGTGTTTTAACATTATTAAGAAGTAAATTATTCTTTATTAGCCATTGGGATAATCTAGTATGTAAAGAATCAGCCTTCTCAAATAAACTTGAGAGGGTGTTAGAAGAGAGAGTGACATTAATGTCATCTGCATACAATGCGATGTTTGTAGCAGATGTCAGAATTGAAGGAAGATCATTCATAAAAATGAGAAATAAAGTTGGTCCCAGAATAGACCCTCGCGGAAAAACCTCTGATGCCATAACTATACAACTTTTGCAGTAGTATATTATGATTAACATTGTCAAATGCTTTTGAGAGATCGATGAACATAGCAAGACAAGGACAACCTAGATCTACATCATGGGATATTTGATCAATGAAAGTGTGTAGTGTAGTGTTAACCGAGCGATCCGCAAGGAATCCATGTTGGTGTTTGGTAAACAGATGATATTTATTAAAATAAGAAATTAACATTTCATTCATTAGAGATTCGAAAAGTTTAGGGAAATTAGGTAATAAACAAATCGGGCGATAATTGTCGAGACAATTTGGATCACCTTTTTTGTACACTGGAATGACATTCGATATTTTTTAAGCTGTTGGAAAAATTCCTTGCCTAAAAGAGAAATTAATTAGATAAGATAAAGGCGTTGAAATAGCATGTGCACTTCTTTTGATTATAAATGATGGAATAAAATCGTGTCCAGTAGTCATGGAATTGCTTAATTTATTAATTGATCTTAGTATGTCATTTTCTACGACTGGGGAAAAAAAACGTTCTCTATAAACCAACAACCAAACACGAACAAAAATTCTTTTTTTTTCTATGGAAATCTTGCTTTCTTTATCTAAAGTGAATTTCGAGAAAAAACCTAAAGAGAAACTTATTATTGTTCCTGAAAACGGACAGCACTTTCTGTAAAGCAACGCATATACATACACTTGTGCTTTTAACGAGTAAATAGTAAAATGTCCAATGGTAAGTGATAGTAACATCAAGCTTCTAATTCAAATAGTATAGCCTCCGAAGTTTTACGTTAAAACTTGTTCCACTGCGTGATCAATCTTTCGCTGTCTATACGTAGAGATTAATGTGTGTAGTATTCGTTTAAATTGTCATTGTGCGTTATTCTAAGCATTACTGAAAAAATAGCCGTTCCCCAGGTTCAAGTTTCCCCACAATATACCACTTGCAGAAAAAAAAATACCCGCATATTACTATTCCTATGAACAGAGCAGCTGCTATCACCAATACTGTATTCCTGATGCCATGAAAACTCGTAGAAATACAGGAAGTTGTCAAGACTTCTATAATGAGGACAAAATTACAAAATCTACAATCTATTGTACGAGAAGTATATACACTACCGTCACAAAGTTTGGAAGAGCTAATACATTCGTTAAAATAAATAAACGTAAAAGTGCGGTAAAACGGTCGCAGGTATTTGAAACTAAACTATTTATACACATGACCTTACAATATTTCTTTGGTATTCGTTCAGAAAAGATAATCATTGATACATTGCGAACTTCGCCTCAAAGCGTTCGTTATATCTTGTAAAAGAAAAGAGAAATAAATCAATCAATATTAAAACGTGTTCACAAATAAAAAAAACTACTATGAGAAGAGCACATCTAAATTAGACTATATAGATGAGTAGTAAACCGTGTTATGGGGAGATGAATCCAAATTTGATATCTTTGGACACAACATTTTCGCTCCTCGTCAAACGAGAGCACGTCTGAATGAAGCATGCTTAATGCCTACTGTAACGCATAGCGGGGAAAGTATGTATAATGGTTTTGCAGTTTTCTATAAAATAAGAACGGTTGATTTGTTAAAAATAACAGAGAATGTGAAAGAAAGAATATTTGGAAATCTTGGAGCGAATTGCCATCAAGAAGGCGTAATATCGGTAAACCATTTAGATTCCAATAGGATGACGATGCACATATACAGGGTGTTTTTAACGGCGGGCCAAACATAACTTTTTTCGAGTAAAATCTCCTTACTTTTGCGAGGTTATATGTATAGGGTTTGCCCGGTCTATTTCGAATATTTCAAAAGCTATGACCATTTTCACGTCTTAATCAAGGTGTATTAAGAGAGTAAGTTAGACCTTATTCGCACCATTACATGGTTTGGCTACGTCTTCTATTTTCGCTGTTTCGAGAATTTAACAAATTTCTGGTATACAAGATGAGTAAAAACTCGGGTTCTTAATTTCCTCATAAAATTTAAATGGAACCCCCAAAAAGAGTAGGTATAGCGTTCCATTTAAAAAATTTAAGTTACGTCTGGCCCAACGTTATAAAACACCCTGTATAGGTGCAACTAATTTTAGGATATGAAGCTTAAGAGTACATCCACTTTTTCTCAATATTTTTTAATAACTTTTATAACTTCGGATATATCGAGCTTCCACGCACTAATGAGCCACCCTGTACATATTTTTTCTAAAAATTTCTTATTGTTTCCCAATTTTGTGACGGTAGCGTATATAAGCATTACCTAGTAGATAGATTAGCCATTCCAAAAAAAAATGCAAGTAAGATTGGACACTAATAGGTCCCTTGAACCTAATTTCTTTCTCTCTCGATGTTTTACCGCCAAGGATAATGAAAAACGAAATGCAGATATCTACTAATTAGGTTGCGCATAAAGTATATCAGACAGATGGAAAAGAAAACAAGAAACAAAAAAGCACTAGTCAAACATATGATGATATACTATGGCATATGGCAATAATTCACCGATTAGCAGCAACGACAAACACAGGAAAGTCGCTAGTAGGTTTCCAGATTTAACAACAGCGGCTGCGATAACCTACAAACTTCCTTCTGTATTTCAACTACTATTGAAAATATAGCTATATTCTCGTCGTTCCTATCAGTGAAATCCTATTAATCAATAAGGCAAGAATTGGAAAGACAAATAAAGCAAATAAGTACATCTTACTCTGAAAGTTTGTTACTCTTTTAATTCATAAAGAGATTATCATAAAAATAATAGACGCAATGCGTAAAAAGCATACAAGGTGTCTACTGAATAGTCTATGAAAATAAAAGAGGTTAAAGCTAATAGCATGAAAACCTAAATTCCGAAAAATAAATACTTTATGTCCACGCAGTAACGAGAAAATAATATTTTTCAATCTCACTCCGGCCCTGTTGTTCAAGTGCAACGCATAAATGGACGGGCAACACAGGCAGAACTTTCAGTCATTCACAGGCATTCGTTGTCTTATGTGTACATTATGGCAAGTTGCAGGTACAGTCTCTTTCTAAAGTAATGTCTCCCCCAGCCAACGGGTGCATATCAATAATGCCTTCCAATGGGCGTACTTTAGCCGTTAGGCGACCTTGGTTATAGCAATGCTGGGTAACCGAGGTCACCCGGCGGCTAGAGTACGTCCATTGAAAGAAGTTATTGATATGAACCCGATGACTGGGGGAGACATAACTTTAGAAAGAGAGTGTAACTCACCTGAAAGAATTTGTAGAACGATTTACATATAATTGCTATGTAAATCGTTCTACAATTTCTTTCAGGTGAGTGTACGTATACTGAGTACAAGGACATAATTTTAATCTATGGAACAACAGAATAAAATCCTTTACTGCACCCGTATTACGTACAGAAAATCCAACATCTATCAGATAATGATTATCCTCGCCGGGTTACCTGTTGTAAAGGGGTTCTTCAAACAGAAACTCGTCTTCCAAATCTTCGATCCGTGATCCTGTTTACCGATGAATACTGCTGCACAAAAAATGGTGTGCTGAATTACCATAATATTTATCTCTGGGTCGATGAAAACCCACAAGATATCCACCAGCCTTCTTCAGCACTACCACGAATTATTTGAAAAGAACAAAAACTACTAACTACAAACACGATCTCAAATATTAAATTATTAATTACCAGATCATTAGGTAATAATATGTCGTTATACTTTAATATTGAAAGTGTCTCTCATGAAAAAAAAACAAAAACACCTAATTCCTATGATAATAAAACACGTCGAAATGAATAAAATCTGTAGTAAATGTGTAACCTTGTTATAAATAGAATACTTATGAAAAGGCCACATATGCAATTGATAGAGCAGCAAAGCTGCTGCGTAAACAAATGCGTTGATAGAGTACAATAAACATTTATTTACATATCATTCAACTTTTGTTTATCACTATTAGAAATTTTTGCAGCGTCACTTTCTTCTTGTACACACGTGTCAGGCCCGGATTCAATAAAATTTATTTAACAAACCGTAATTTTTTTTTGGATGTACCTTTCTTGTGATATTAGTTTTATATTGTATATTTTTCCGACACTATTCATTTGACACCCTGTATACATATATGTGTATGTATATTGGTTTAGTTGGCACTTTATTGTTTCATAACACTATTTGTATTAATAGAATTGCAAACATTTATTATAAATAGCGTTAATTTTTAGTTTATTTGAAAAAAATGTTAATCATTCAATGTAAAATAATGTTCCGGCAAACTATTGCTTTAGAATATAGGACAAAATTTTTAGCAAACTGAAAGGATTGGTGACAAAATATGCAGCTTGTCCAGTTTTAGAAATTCATTATTGTTAATTTTTCCGTGGTTGTCAAATAAGTGTCAACACTCTAAAACCTTATTTCTTGGTTGGCCAGATTTAGACTCCAACAAAAATTATTCATACAAAACTTTTAATATTAATGGCCACGCTCACTGATAAAATTTTAATAATAACAGCCTAACTAATAAACAATTTATTTGATTGTCCTCATGTAAAGTGAAACACTATGTATATACATCTTTTTGAATAATATACAATATCTTGAATTTGATGTACAAATTTCAATTAAGCTTCTCAAATAAAATATGATCTAATAGTGTACCATTACTGAATAAAATTAAAACACTATAAAACTCGTTTACGGATGTAATAATCTTCATTGTATCAAATACTTCATTCGATAACTTACATAACTCTACTACCAATTATAATCAAACTGGTTACAAACAAATCTTTATACAACTTAAATTGTGGTGTTACCGAAAATAGAACAAACGTTTGTATAAAAGAATCGTCGATTGATTTTATAGGTGATAGTAATAATCAAATACACTCTACATCCGCTGAAACTTCCTACCTCAAAAAATATGTTTCCTGTTCACATCAATTAATTATTCAAATTATATTTAATAATAAGCCAGTACCGTAAATAAATTGTGCTATTATTAGTTACTTGCTATTTACCTACAGCTCCCATTATCGTACTTATACATTAACGTTTTTAAACAAGGAAGCTTAATAATTTTTCACACACAACCAGAAATGTTTCTTTTACACAACATACTGAATTTATAATTAAACACCCACAGAAAATTGCGAAGTAAGAAATGGTCGTCAAAAGTTTAATATTTTGCGAAAAACAAATTCTTTCACTAACTTAATATATAGCAGCTATAAATTACACATGCATTATACTTCTCCGTAAAATATCAAACAATAATCCAGAGAATCTCGGAATACTAACAAAATTTGAACAATACAAGTGTGAGTCGTACTGTCCAAATTCAAATATGACCGTATTATGTACATATATCTTCTAGGAGATATGTTGTATATGTAATTTTCTGACCTAATTAACTATCTATTTTTCAAAAAAAGGTGGAAAATAGAAAGCAGATACTTTGTAAACTAGCGCTTATTGCCCAAACAATTCTATAGTATGTAGATAATAAATATACACTTGTAAATATTGTACTAGAATGCTATCAACCTATTCTACCAAATACAGACATTATTCTGTTTGTCTGGAATTGTTGTATGCATTTCAGTTGTATAAAAAGATTAAAAAAATCAAACAATTTAAGTGAAATCTAATACGTCCATTTACTTAAAGAGCGACTAGCTGCAATGGCAATGAAATATGTTTAAGTATCTATTTTTTTATTAAAGCACGGTGGGCTTTTCTAATAAAGGTAAATTCCGGGAACTCCAAACACCACAAATTTTAAATTAATTCGAGATACGTGTTTCGACAATGCGAGTCATCATTATCGACCCAATACCGAATGAGTGAAAATTTTAAAAACTAACGTTTACATAACATGCCTTCTACAAAGTACATATTTACAAAACAGGAATAAATTAATGCCTAAAATAGACACTAACACTTGTTAAGAACTACGAACCACGATTTTAAACTAGATTCCTATTATTGCCGGTTGCTGGTTCATTAGATTCTCGTATTTACTTATGTACAGCCTTTCATGCCTAATCCAATTTTGTCAATTCCAGACTTTTGTCTCATTTCTACTTTGTCTTTGGAATTGCCTGAAAAATCTTCTAATGTGTTATTAGCTATATGCAACATTTAGGTTCGGGATACGGACGGCGATAAATACAATTTTTACTCTACTAATTTTACAGATATATGTATTTTCCTGTAGTACATAGCCTTCATTTTATAGGCCTCACTTACTTACTTACATACATACTTACTTACTTACTTACGTACTTACTTACTTATAAAAAACTTACTTGTTAGTACTTTTAATGATTATGCAAATGCACCATATGAAACTACTAACCATAATTTTAATTTTTAATAAACAAAATTAATGTTGAAAATGAATTACTGATATTTCGGCAATGTTCCAAACTTCTGTTGAATTAAAGCAGATTTAAAAAATATTTTTTTATAAGGTAGAGGGAAGATCTTACATAAGACTCACAACAACGTTCTCAAACCAAACTTGAGCCAGATTTCTACTGACTAAAAAACTTCTACTCTTTCGGCATCTCGTCTTTTCACACTAGCATCCTTTCCCACATTTCTTCGCATGTGGTGCCATTTAACGATGTTCATTTTTCTTCGTTGCTATAATGACTTTATATATCTTATATACGTGCTGCCATTTTTCTCTTCTCTTGTCACATAGATAATTCTCGAAATGTCCACGGTTGGATAGTACTTTTGTTAGGAAGTGGTCGAGCTCTCCGCCGTGTTCATATGGCGGAAATCAACCTGTTGGTCCATGTTGCTTTCCGTTCTTTCGTATAGCTTTACTCTTGCATCAAATTTAGAAGTTTCTCCAAATCTGTCTTACTGCCTCCTGTCACTACCTGCACGATGCGCTGTATTCTCGCCTGTTTCGTAGTCAATTTTTAGTTTCAGAAGACTTTAAAGCAAACTGGAGCGCTGTACAGGATATATTATCTACATGCAACATATATTCACAAAAATATGACAGAGATTATATGCAACAACCTGTTGTAATCTATATAGCTAAATTCTTAATCTAATTGCAATTTATTTCAAAAAATGCACTTCTACAGAATCCAGGAAAGCAAAGCAAGTAATGGAAACTTCTCTACGTGATAACTGACCAAGGAAATCAACATAGTAAACAACCATCGCAAAAATCTACGCTCAAGATGAATATTCAAATCGCTAACCACATCGGTAACAGACATCTAAGAATTATAAAATTAAGGCTCTTTATACATGCGTGTAATATTGACTTAGAGACATAGCAAGATGCAAGTCCTACTACTTTGCACAGCTGACAAATGCAAATGACGTATTCGTCAATGGTGGATAGTTGTACCCTCCTTTTGAATTTGCCATTATTGGTGTCCTGCAAAAATTTAAAATTGATTTCATTAATATTGTGTAAAGATAACAAATTTATCGTAGCATTATGTACTTTGCAAACAATGTACAATTTTCTTATGAACACAATCAATGGATTATATTCAAACAAAAAATACTCAACACAGATTATTCTTAAATACTATTCATAAAATTGGGTATATAAAATTCCAGAGTAATTTGTCAATTTAGAGATTTGTGCGAAAACACATCATATTGGCCAATAATACTATAGTACCTTTTACATTAGATTTCCAGAAGATTCCCAGATAATTCTAATCTAGACTCAAATTGGTGACAAAGTTGTTCTATTATATCATTAACATTATATTAGAGATATAAAACTACGCTGTTGAATTTATTCGCAATTCTCAATTCTAATTTATATACAGTTAGGAAAAAAGTATTCATACAGTAAGCAATTTAAACATAATGGCAATATATCTTTTCGCTCAGTATTGTTTTGTAAATCTGTAATACAGTAAAAGTTAACAAATTTAATAGACTACAAGAGAATATATAATTTAATGAGAAAATAAATGTCAGTTTACAGAAAATAAATAAAATTCTGAAATAATAGAGAATTTTCCGGGAAAAAGTATCCTTACAGCTCTATATGTAATATATTGAATACATTTTGATAATCTTTAATATATTGTGGGACAACCATCCCCCGTAATACTTGCTTGTAACCATTTCGGCATCAATTCAAGCAGTTTACAGCAAACATTTGGACTAATTGTTTGCCATTCCTCCAATAAAACCCTTTTTCAAGTAATTTTTATTAGCAATTTTGTTTTTTGTCGCGTAGCTTCAACTTTTGCCACAGATGCTCTATGAGATTAACATCTGGTGATTTGGTGGTAACTTGATCGATAAAAACCAATTTGCCAGCTCCCGATGCCGTCATACAGCCCCATACAAAGACGGTTTCGCCACCATGCTTCACATTACCTTTCAGATATTCGGCTTTCAATGTAGTTTCTTGATTGCGCCATACTAATTCGATTTTATCTGAAGTCCATAAATTAAATATACTCTAATCTCAAAAAATGACACGGTGTCAAAATTCTCGAGGCTTATGTATAAATTCCCTGGCAAATGGCAATTTTCTCTTCCTATTGATACTGTTCATAAAAGGGTTTTTCGTTCCCGTACGCGGTCTAAAGCCCACTTCATGTAACTTACTGCGGTTTGTTTTCGTAATCGCGGATTTTCCTTTCTTGTAATTTGATACGCAATACGTTAGAAGTTTGCAAAGGGTTCTCTTTAATATGCTGCAATATTAGCCTTTCCCCGCGATCAGTTGATATGTGAGGTCGGCCAGATCGTCTTTTATTTTCCATTATGTCAAGTTTTTTGTGGTTATTAATAATATATTGCACTGTTGCATGACTTTTACCAACAATTGCCCCAATTTGCTGAAGCGACTTCTTCTCATGATTCAATTTTATAACCATTTTTCGTTCCTTTATGGTCGTATCTCTTTTCTCTGAACTGATACTGGCCGACATTAATCAAAACCACATGCTGTGCGATAACAGATATTACTAAAGCTAACTCAACAATCACGCTGCAGTTATATGGTCGTAACTGTTCTATTTCATTCAGGGCTTCCCTTTTCCGTAGGGTACGAATAATTTTGTCACATAGAATTTAGGTCTATTTTCACATTAAATTATACATTATCTTATAGTCTATTAAATTTGCTAGCTTTTAGCTTTTATTGTATTATAAACTTATAAAACAATACTAAACGAAAAGATATTTAGCTATTATATTTAAATTACTTACTGTATGCATACTTTTTCCCTAACTGCATACATAAAAATAAATATATAATTTGTATATAAAGTTATAATTAAGGTTATTACTAAGCAACCCGGGAAAATTCATAAAATATCTTGCACTAAATGTCAAGAAAGTAGCATTTATCATAGTTAAAAGTTAAACTAGTTCTATATAGTGCGCGGGATAATTAATTATGACATTGAAAAGTAACAGCACCTTTTTACAATTATGTCCGCTATACTGACTACAATACGGAACCCTCTCGAAAGAGAACGAATGCCATAATATATGCTATATTTGGCATTGATAAATTTTCCGAGGTCATACACATCTCTTAATATATCAACGTATCATTATTATAAATATACTTATATGCACTTCTATCAATTAAATAATTCTTTTACTAGGTAAATAAGGGTACGATCTGTGTAATTTTGTTCTGCAATTGGCTTGAGAATCACTTATCCTTATGTGAGACCATCCAACAGAAGGTTGTCCGTGGTTGTGGGAGCCATTTCTTAAATATTGAACTTTATGAAACTCAATCACGTTTCACATGTTACCTGATCCATAAATAAATTAGCGTAATATGCTAAAGTCATGACTAATTCATTTTTTTTCAACAAAAGATAATCTAAATTTGCGTAATAGAAAGCACGAAGTCAACCAAAAGAAGCTATTCTCTATGAGACTAAAATTACTGCAATAATATACTACGCCTTTTTCTCTTGAATTCGGTTACTACCGAACACATTACATAAGGTTCCATTAACATATATAATAGACAGACAAAGAAAAATATTGTATACATTTTCGAATAAGGTAGAGTAGAATCAATTTACGATAAAATAAATTTAATTATTGGTGGAAAATTTGTAATAACACCTCACGTAGGCTCATATTTGAGTAAAAACTACAATATAAAAGGCACACCGGACAAAGTGATAAAGCTAAATGTTAAGCTGGCTCAATAATTATAATCTACCGTATAAACTGTAGATTATTAATATCATACTTGTAATACCATGTTACATGAGATAAAGAACAAACATAATACCTAGCAAACTTATGTATAACTTAAAATTATTTATAATTACAATTCAAAATATAAGGTTTTCAAAAATGCAAACGGAAATTACCTAGTGAGGGGTTATTCACAGAATCGCTTCCTTAGAACATCTTTATTTTCCGAAATTTTGAAAAATTATGCCATATTTTATTTTTGAAAAAA
>ML219243.1:0-33960 GCA_004785975.1 Popillia japonica
CCATGTAGAGCACCAAACGTTAACAGATTGACATCTTGATGTGCTTCTCCAGATTGTGGAGGACTGCACTCCCAGCAGGTCGTTTCCCATGCTTGAAATTGAGGCAGCGTAGTATAAACCTACCATGCTCAAGGCGAACTAACAACGAACAACTAACAATAGTGAAGTAGATTACTTTTTTAACTCCTTTAGGGAAATTGCACCTAACGACAATATTTCAAGCTAAAAATCCTCCTTTTTGAAGTGATTATAATAGTTAGAGCATAGAGCAGGGATCTTTTATACAATCACCTTGCTAACGAGAGTGAAATGAAACCATATCCAGCATTGGCTTCGGATCACATGATTTCGATTTACACCTCATGCCCTCTAGTGGCTAAAGGTCGAAAACAGCACATCCCGGGAGTACTAAGCGCCTACTATAGGCGTTTCTTGTGTTTATTATTTTGGCATCTCTCGACGTGATATCGTTTATACAGTTTGACAGTTTCTCATAAGAAATCTTCGTTCTCCATACAAAACGTATCGAAACAAAAAGTCTTCATTTGGCGAGGGGTTGAGACTCAATTTTCGTTCAGTATATCGTTTTATCAACATATTGCGAGCATGTCTCCTGCACACCGTTCAGCCAAGCTTCGACAGGATAAGGCTACTCGCTTCGATTGACAATGAATGCCTCGTTTTGAGACAAAAACCGCTGTTGCGTTGATTGTGATGAATAATTAAAAAGAAATGCTTCGGAACTCTCGTTGGTGGTTGGTGTCCATGATGATTTGAGCACGACGATTTTACTGACGTATATCTGGCTCACCTTAATGACGATGTGGATGCACACAGCTCAAGACGTGCACAATTGGTATTCATAATCTGAATATGTGCCGGGAGGCAACTCAATCAAACAGCTTCACAGCGAAGAT
Organism: Popillia japonica; assembly: GCA_004785975.1. Lineage (NCBI taxonomy): Eukaryota > Metazoa > Arthropoda > Insecta > Coleoptera > Scarabaeidae > Popillia > Popillia japonica. The sequence continues at coordinate 918 of ML219243.1, forward strand.
ATCCGGCTTTAAAGCAACAGCAACAAGTGAATGATCATGGGACGCCTTTCAAACTGGATGCCCATATCAATTAATAGAATTCTCGCATTTTGGGAATCTTAGAATCCAACAGTGATGTCGTCTCATGCGGCCACCACAACCCACCGTTTTGGTTTTTCGAGTGTACGACGTGAGATGATGAACAACTTTTTCTGGCTTCGGTTGGTTGTACATTAGGTGGTTTCATGACCATACCACGGAACAAATGGAATTCTCGAATTCGAAATGTGAAGGGTTGGTATATATGTACTTTCAAATCGAGATCAATTTCTGAACTGAAACACTTTATTTTATTTATTCTAACCGCGATCATTTTGTTTACCTATAAATATTTAGCAACTGTAATAGTTGCAAAATGAGCTGGAATAATGAATGGAAGAACGTCATAACAGTTTATCTCTACTTTAAATAATATATTAATTGTGGGTGATTTTAACAGTAGTAACTATAGTTCTAACGACGTTAATGACATCAAATCTCAAATACTGCAAAGTTTACTTGACATATGCGATTTGAAACAACATAACAATGTCCTAAACACAAACGGTCGCATTTTAGACCTTGTCATATCGGATCTTCATGCCGGGTTGATTGGGAGGAATCAACAGTTGTTGCCCTTGATAATTATCATCTGGCTTTAAATATAGCTGCTATGTGTAAGTTCCGCAAGCAATCCAGTTTTCCACTGAACCCAATTAAATCCTATAACGTTAAGAAAGCTGATTGTCCCTCAATTATGGATGACTTGCGGCACACTGACTGGAGTTTCCTGAATCATGTCGACGATGTCAACATAGTTTGCGATTTATTCTATGATGTATTGTTTTTTATCTTTGAGAATCATGTCCCAACAAAAATGTCAACAAAACCCACAAGTATCCAAAGTAGTTTACACGTGAAATTATTTGAAATATTAGGCTAAAGAACAACCTGTATAGACATTATAAACAATACAATAACGGCAATTCTTTAAGTCAGTTTCACCGCTTATGCGCGGTAATAAAGAGGCAAATAGCTATACCGCATTCAACTTACCTTCGTAAGATTGAATCTAGGCTGATAACTAATCCCAATGAGCTATGGTCGTATGTATGCACTAAAAAACGCTTGAGCAGAATGATTTACAACGATGTAACACTTACCAACCCACAGCAAATTGTTGATGGTTTTGCAAGTTATTTTAGCAATGTTTTCACATCAGCTTCCGCACCGCAAGCATTTTCTAATAATAACATAAACACTATCGACGTAGGGGTCAACGGATTTGGAATAGATAACGTTATGAGTTCAATTGGCAAATTGACCAAATACCCGTGTTTTTGATCAATAGTTGCAAAAACCAACTGGTGCAGCCTTTGGTATGTATATTTAATCTAATATTGAAGACCAGAACATTCCCTGATAGATGGAAAATTGCACGCTTTATACCAATACTGAAGAGTGGAGATTCTGAGAATGTAGCTAACTACAGGCCTGTATCTATTCTATTCACCCTTGCAAAAATCTTTGAGCAGTCCTTGTATACGAAACTTTATCCGGTAATTGCAACCAGTTTTTCTCTTTTTCAACATGGCTTTGTCGCAAAAAGATCCACGGTTTCCAACCTATCTTGTTATGCGCAATTTTATTTCGAACGTCTTAGATAGCGATGGCCAAGTGCATAGTATTTATACGGACTTCGCTAAAGCCTTTGATCGTTTAGACCACAGCATTATTCCCTTCAAATTACAGTCGTTTGGTTTTAATGAAGCATTAGCGGCACTGTTTACGTCGTACTTAGCTGACCGAGTTCAGTACGTATACTACAATTCTTATGCTTCTAAACGTTATATTGCTACTTCAGGAGTTCCCCAAGGCTTGATCTTGGGTCCGCTTATATTTAACATTTTTATCAACGATATTAGTGATATTATAGTGTCCCAGAAATTGCTTTTTGCGGATGATCTTAAAATCTTTGCCCACATTACCTCATCCGAGGACTATGCTATACTGCAGAATGACCTCAACAATCTAAATAACTGTGTATAACAAATAATCTGTCTTTGAATGTGAATAAATGTAAAATCATATCCTTCAGTCGCCAATTAACTATAACACTCTTGGATTATACAGTGGATAGCAATCGACTTTCACGCTGCGAGATTATTAAGGACTTAGGTGTTTACTTTGACACCAAGCTCACATTCAAACATCACATCGATTTGATTACTAAATCTGCCAGGAACTCTCTGGGTTTTATCATCCATAATTGTAAATCCTTCAAAAATATCAAGGGCTTACTTACATAGATATATGCATCATAAGGTTTTTGCCTATAACGTGGTTGGAACATTCGGTTACTACTAGGACTTTATGGCATCCTCCGTCCACTTACAATTAGTCAATATCCTATCTTCTACCTCACCCTTCGCTTCGTACAACAGCAGTATGTGTTAAATACAACTCTGAAATCTGGCCATCTCTTTATTCTTGATATAAGATATGTATACGTGATTATTATTGCAAAAGTTGTAGTCTGACCGCTAACAGGTATGATATTTTGAACAGCCGACTCCAGGCCACCATTTCCTCCATAAAAAATGTAATTATACCTTACACGCATATCAGCTTATAACAGATTATATTTTTAAAATATTCCGAGGTATTTGAACAATGTTATCTCCGGAAAGCGATCTGAGAAATACCATTCCCGACGAAATATTTCCGGTTTCGCATTTTTTTTTTATTTCTGAGCTATTTATACGAAACAAAAGAATTATTCACCCATCAACTACATCGCTTTATTCGTCCGAAACCGTAACGGAAAATCGCGGATCCAATGTGCGCTTTTATACTATTATTAGTGAACCTTTAATTTCGATTTGAATCGCAGTCACGTCATATCGCGTGCCGGTGGTGGTTTGCCGTTGAAATATGCAAAAAAGTTATTTAAAAATTTAACGTCGTACGACCGAAGACGCCTATTGTGAAACCAAACGAAGATTAAAACATGTTTTATGGACGAGGAAAGCCTCTTTTTATGTGCTTACGTACGAATACCGTATGATATGCTGTCGCGTCGGAAAATCAATAGCTAACATGCAAATTGTGACTGAATATTCAGTTTTTTGTTTCATTTATTCGAGAATTGTTTTACAAATTACATGAACCTCGGTAGAGATTGAAAAGTTCTATTATTTGTGTTTTTCCAATGTTGCTAACGAAAAAGTGATTGAAAGTTTTAATTCTTATTGTTCCAATCGAAAACCCCCCGTCATGTTACAGCAAACGCTACCGTGCAAAGTATTAGAAACTAAGCTAAGCACACGATTTTTAAATTTTGATGGGAAGTATCATAGGAGATAAACAAGCATGATCACAATTAGTTAAAAAAATGAGAACTAAAAGCGCTGTCGATACACCAGAAGCATTCAGAAGACTGCCGAATTCCTAATCCTCAAAGACCAGGACGGATTGAATTATGTCTAAATGACGATTCCCAGGTGACAGCGTTGAATCGCTTAAGCAGGCCGCAATCGTCTTTCCTTCTCTATTCAATTGATGAACGCAGTTGATTTAATTACATGGTGAACTAGAGCAAATTTAATAACGAGAGCATTTTTTTCTGGCTAGAACGCAGCATCCAGCTTGAAATTGAAACGAGATTCTTTAGAAAACAAATTGAGCTACTTAAGGCAGTAACAGTACAGTACAGTTGTTCTTTAACGTTCTGAACGCTCCTTCCCTTCCGGCTGGAAGAAAGTACAGGCCACTAACATCAAATAATTTATAATTTAATTTCCTACAGTCTCGTAATAAGGGAATGTCCAAAAAATCCAGTTTCCTTGGCAAACTCAACACCAAGTTGTGAGTGAAAGGATTTTACAGTCCTAAGCTCTATTATGAAGAATAGATTTTGACTACATCATCAAAAATAATAAATTTGAAGAACTACAAACTCAGCATTTCGTTGGCTTCTTCTTCAGGAATAAAGGATGGCCAGAAGATCACTTAAAAAGAAGACAACGTGTCAACCACGCGTTTTCGCTTCTAACGTGGTTGACACGTCGGGTTACCGCAAACGTGACTTTCCTCGGCCACCTTTCAAGAACCAAAACAGATATTTGTGGCCAAACATCGCGGTTGTAGTTGTTTTTAATTATTTATTTTTTATTTTATTTTTTTGTATTTTTGTGGGCGGTCCAAACTCGACCAACTCCCGAATAACTACCAAATTTGATAGCTCAAATTGAACGATCAAGAAACGGGCAAATTCCTTCCCCTTTCTTAAGCATCAACTCAATGAAATTTGCGAAGCTCAAGCTTGCAATACCACACCCTACGCAAGGAAATAAACTTTAAGTAATTTAAATTCACGTAATTTACTTTCACAATGAAATAAAAAGAAAGAACAATGTGTGTTCTGCAATCTGACTACATATTATCAATATTTTTTTCTCTTCTGAACTTTCTTCTTTTGAATACAGTATCTCAATTGCGTTGACGTCTTTGGGGCGGTACGAGTAGAAAAGTTTTCAGTTGATGTTTTGCTGATCGATTGGCTTAGTCAGCTGCTTAGAAGGCTCGTAAGGACTTTAGAAACCATTTGAAGAAGCTGGAGACGAGGAGGTTTCCAAAGACTTTAATCTTCTGAACATGTGCATTGAGTTGCTATGGTTGAGCGTAGATTTTCACGTCTGTTGATCATTGCGTTGTAGTTTAAGTTTATTTATTTGTGCTAATATGTCGTAACATTTACACACATCAAACAATATAAAACATATAAAAAGAATAGAAAACGTAAATGTATACCAGAGACACAGTATACCGTATATCACAGCAATATGTCAACAAGAGACATCAAATTATTGCACATGATAATTGATAAATTCGTTCGTTGTTCGATCCACTTCAGTTTCGGATCAAGCTAAATTCCCAAGTATTTAACAGATTCACTATTGTCCACCCCACTCAAATCTCGCATGCCAAATGTTATAATCTGCGTCTTGTTTTCATTGATAAAGAGCTTATTCGCGCCAAACCACGTCGAAGCGCCACTCAACATCGCATTGCATTCCCCAGTAATCCGCCCCAGGTCCCCCACACCCGTAGATAACACTGTGTCATCAGCAAACAATATGCAGTGTGTGTCAGACACATTATAAGTTAAATCATTGATATATAAAAGGAATAAAATGGGACCGAGGACGGATCCCTGCGACACCCCCGTACATACCACCCCGGGACCCGAACATATACCCTCCCAGGAAACCACTTGGGTGCGATCCGTCAAATACGACCGTAGCAGAGCTCTTGTATTAGTGTCAAAATTATATTTCACTAATTTTTGTAGCAGAATGTCGTGGGATACGCAATCGAATGCTTTAGTCAGATCCAAAAATATTGAGATTGAACATTCAGCGTTCTCGAAACAGCTGATAAGGAAAGTACTGCCTGAGTCGTGGATCTCTGGGACCTGAATCCGAACTGCTCCGCACAAAACACATTTTTCTCGAGAAAAACTACTATTTTGTTTTTGAGAAGTTTCTCTTATAGTAATGAAATAGGACGGTAATTAGAGACGTCATCAGCGTCACCCTTCTTAAATACTGGAATAACCTTAGCTATTTTCAGTGTCGAAGGGAATACGCATGTGTTCAAACTTAGGTTAATCAACTTAGTCAACGGTACAATAATGTGATCCTTACTTAATTTAATTACGTTACTACTAAGGTCATATAAATCCGGTGTATTACTAGAAGCCAATTCGACAATCGCGTCCCTGACCTCAATAAAGGGTACCTCCCCCAGTGAGAAACTCGGAATATTCCGCAGCGGTATCAAATCTTCGGGAGAGACTGGGCTAGGTGGAATGTTTGAGATAATTTCCGGACCCACTCTCACAAAAAAATCATTAAAATCATTTGCAGTTGCAATTATTGTAACCTTTCAGGTGTTGCCAGGTAGAAAAGTTATGACTTGATGTTTCGCCGATCATGCTGTCAGCTTCTTAGAAGACTTCTAAGGAGTTTAGAAACCTTTTGAAAAAGCTGAAGACGAGGAGGTTTCCAAAGACCTTAGAAACCTACTAATCATGCTTACAGCACAGTTTCGGAAAGGAAAAAAATTTCCATTTCAAACCGGAAATAATAAACCCTGATAGATAACTTCCTCTATTATAGTACTGACCTGTCAGAGTAATCACATTTTTCCAAAATCACTATCCTGTTAGCTTTATCCGCTTTTACATAAAAACATTCTGTCTTGATTTTGTCTGGAAGTTTTTTCTAAATAATTTCGAACATTCCCCTTTGAAAAGCGAAACATTGTTGAAAAAGGTACTCGTCAAGTTATTAGTATTGCTTTCTTGGATGATGTCAAACTGTCTATTGCAATCTATAGCAAATCATTGTTAACATTGGCATGTGTAAAATTTTAATACGGATGTATAGCTAAATATGTACGGATGGAACGTAACTAATAGGAATTTCATATTTATTTCAAAATCTACAATAATCCCATTACCGTAACTAAATCGCTGTCGTGAGAAATATGTATATTATGCAATTTCTATGTCGTTTTTTCCTCGCTTATTTCAAATATGTGTGAATTGTTGACAAAACAATCGTTTTCGAAATACTTTTGTCAATATTTTTTACTGTTACTAATTAACATGAAAATAAGAAAGTGCCACGAATAAGTAGGCTGCTTAGAATTCCATTACCAATCGTATTTAACAAGTTCGCAGTAATTAAGTACAGACGTCTACTGGTATAAGTGGTAGGCACAACTAACATTAATTTTGCTGATATAATGTTTTTTGTTCCATTTAAAAGTAAGTCTTTAGTAAATACTAAAATAAAGTAATTATTCTCTTTGATTACAGTCAATCAAAATTCCAAAGCGGCTGTATCAGCAAACGGCAGTTCGAAACAGAGATCCAGTACAGGTCATGCGGTTCCCGGACCAGGTCCCGGCGCAACCCAATCTCAGGGATCACATTCTTTCGCAGCAGCACTTCGAAATTTAGCCCAACAAAGTGTACCCGGTACCAATGAACATTCATCGTCATCCCAAGCGACCTCCACTGAACCACTTCGAAGGGATTCAGGTATGTTTGGCTCATTTTTATTATTCAGTACTACCTTTCAACCTGCTTTCGAAGTATCGTTCTTATGGAGATCGCTACATTTCTAAAATCACGTTTTGATCTGCCCTTACAGTGAGGCGGTATATGCCTCAAACCCTGTTAACACTACACACACCTAAACTATAAACTGATGACATTATAATTATATTATTACGTTAAGCTTATGAATATATGATGAATATGTTTTATTTAGTACACGTTGCAGGAGCGCCAACATCTTCCGAAAAGTCATCAAAGCTCAGCTCGGATATACCCGTGTTCGGTGTGGGAAGTACGGCTAACGTGCGACCTCCCGAGACTCGCCTACCATCTGCTACGGACAGATATCCCAGCGACGTGCGGAGTGGATTTCAACCTTATCGACCGGAGGAAAGGTAACGGATGTGAACTTAACGTGTTATTTATGGATCTTGTCTGTAAAATCACCTGCCAGGGTGTTAAACATTAAGACCAAATTCAATAAACTCACCTAAAAAAGAGGGAATTTAATTTAATTTAATATTAACCAATTGAATTTGTTCCTTATCTGTGTGCACGTAAATATTATTTCTTACGCACTGAATGTTCGTAGAATTCCACAATTACCGGTCGGACTCGATGTTCCTGGATACTCACCTTACCCTTACCCGTCGATGTTACTCGACGAGCAACTGTATTTAGAGAGAATGGGACTGTTAAGACCCCCTTGGACGCCTTTAGGCCCCGCTTATATACCGTACATGTTACCTAGCGCAGCGACGAGTATGCCATTGTACATGCATGAGAGGTAATTCAAGTTTGATTTTACTTCGTAACCCCTTCACCACCTTTTTTATTTCTAGATTAAAATTAGAAGAAGAACATAGACAGAGGCTGACGAGAAAGGATGAACAGGCTGAGCGTGAACAACAGCAGCTCGAACTGCAACTGCAACAGCAAAGGGAAAGGGAGCAACGGGAAAAGGAGAGAGTTCAGCGGGAACGCGAAAAAGCTCAAACTCGCATATCTCCTCACGTACCGCCCAGTCATCTACCATCCCAACCGCCGCTCATGTTACCTATGTTGCATCCGGGTAGTATGCTGCCTCCCAAAGACATCTATCCTAGCCCTTTGAGCTTAGCATCTACGCGGCAATCGCCTTTAAGTGCCGGTCTTTTACCGCCAGGTCCGTTACCGACCCAACCGTATCCGATCCCGAGATCTTCGCCATCGCTACAAAGACATTCGCCCCATTCGAGCGTTCATCCGATATCCTCGACGACGTTACCGCATACCTCACCGTACACTTTGAATTTATCCCAACCGCAACGGCATTCACCGGTAATCCAACCGTCTGGACCTTTGATAAATAACTCGTTGGCGCCGCAATCGACAGCAACTAGTCAAGCGCCGCCGCCAACGCCGCCCAGGGTTTCGCCGAAACCGCCGACGCCAAAGCCGGTTGCAAAGATGCCAACATCTTCGACACCGTCAGCAAGTGCTAGTCTCCCAGTAAGTACTGTCTCCTCTACGGTCATACCGAGTACTGCCGCAGATTCGTCGATTGGCTCTACCTGTCATCCTCCTCCGACCAGTGTTTCCGCGAAGGTACCGTCAGAGGAAGTACTCCCGGCGGCAACGGCAGTATCGAGCGCAGGTGAGGGGAATCGCGACAATGGAGACAGTGCCTGACCCCCCCGCCATGCTTGTCGTTTTGTCACTTTTGCCACTCTCCCCCAACTTTAAATTATGTTTCCGGTAATGAAATCGTGGTTTATGTTGGTTTATTTAGTTTTTTTTCTTTTTTGTTTCGCTTAGCTGCGTGTATCTGGAGAAAGGTGCATGTCTAACAATTGATTATCATTGGCACTGGCCTGCGTTCTAATGATAGTAATCGAAGACGGAGATGTTTGCTTGAACGCGATCCTTGCTCGGGCGCTTATCGTGTTGGCGCCCAAGCAGGGATTGTTTTTATTATGCAGGCTAGTGTTCCTATTTTATTTCGATTTTTGTACGTTTTATTTACGTTGGTTTGTCCGCTATTACTAAAAAAATTGGCTTTGTGTTTTTGTAATTTATTTTCGTTTTTGTTGAAATTATGAAATTTAGTTTTGTAACAAGATAAATGACAAGCAATGTAATGAAAATTCGATGTCAAAATTTCCTTTAAATTTTATTCATAAAAATCGCAAAATTAAGGCACTCGAGAGTTTTCATGAATAGATACTTAAAAAAAATTGCGTAAATACAATTTTCTAAATAAGCGGGAGAAAAGTTAAATTTATCGCCATGCCCTCACATCTAAAAGTAATTTCGAAACGTCATACATATACAGCTGTCTCAAAACTTGATAATAAAGTCTTGGAGACGTACAGTTTACATCTTTGATCACAAATTAAATTTTGTGGTGCGGTGGTGTACCTGTCAGGGACGATCTAGATAGTTTTGCTAAAAATAGTATATTACATTACTAGGAGTAGAAAGCTGTCATTTTTGTGTCGAGCCCAATAGTTTTGGCTGTCGAGGCCCGAGGCGATAGCCGAGACAGCAAATTGGGCGAGACACAGAAAAGCTTTCTACTCCGTGTAATGTATACTATTTTTTCTTCAAACGATTGCCATTTTTATGAACTGCATATATTTAAATATGTATACTACTTATTGTAAATGCTTGAAGGCAGGATTTGCGCAGCTGTCAAGTAAATGTCAAAATACGTCGTTTTGTTTAAATCTTATTTATTTATAGTAATATTAAAAGTACAATTGTTAACCGAACAGTTTTGTATATAAAGCCATTACTGCCCATTTCAGTGTCAGTACTGATAGTAGTAGTAGTTGCTTTTACTCTACATTCAGGAACACTAGGCGACTGAATCGTAGCGGAAGTACTGCAACCTTGTGGATTTAATATTTTCATTGCGGCAGCCTTTTTGTTAGAGAGAGATTCGTCTGTATATCCTTCAGCGATGTTATCAGATTTCCACCGACCATGTCTTTTTAAACAAGTGATGCCTCCACCATTATCCATTAACAGAGTTGCTGACGTTGATGCCCTGTATACTGCTACACTTGATATTTTATGTATACCCATTACAACCTTAGATATGACATTTTCCATTTTGAAATTTAATAAAAAAATCTGGTAAACGCACATTTTCGATTGCAAAAATACAAAATGTGAAATTTGAAGTATTTGACAGTTGTTAAAAAACCGCTTATATGATTATACAGTTGCTAAGTAAGCGTTAAAAATTTAATGTTTTCATTGGCTGATTACATTTTTTTTACTAGTAAAGATATGAGAACATTTCTTTACTAATAAAAAAATGAACTGCTTCAATGTGATGTATTAAGTAGTAAAATGGACATATTTTAAAACGTTTGAAGAAAAAAATAATTTAATAGAGTATAATTCTTTTATTTCTTCACAATTGCAGGGTTAAAAAAATTATCTTTGTAAAAAATCCATTAAAATATATCCGTTGAAGTCTTTTATACCATATTCATATTTCATGCAATTTATGGCGTAAGGGAAACTCAATAAGAACAGCTAAATTAAAATCAAACAGCACAGTGTAGAAGGCAAAGGTCACATACTAAAACTTGAAAATTTGCCAGCCAATAATCCACAATTTCAATACTTTGATTCCAAAAATGTCTACTTTCAATTAATTGTAGAGGAATACAGAAGTTTCGCGTCAGCGAAGATCATAATCTACAAGATATCAAACACTTAAGTGTAGGTTTTCACGGTCTTTGTTTACTCTACAGGATCATTCAAATATTACAACGTCATGCGAGAAGTGTATGCAACACCCAGCCGGCTTTAGTACAATGTTTTCGTTTTTTTTTACTTCTTCCGTTTTTTTACTCCTAAAGGAACATTCCTACTCTTTTAATAGTAAAGGCCGTCAAATTTTCGCTCATGAAGCACGAAGTCTTAGCTTGGTCGTATGCAACCAAGCACCACATCATGAAGTTAAAAAAGCGCGTAACACCAGCCTTTTTAGAAAGGAACTAGGCGATATTACTCTGAGCAGTCCACATGCTGCGATAGCGTCGCGTACTGTATTCATATAGTGTTTATCGTCAAATTTATTCTACATGTATTACCATTCATATGGTTCGGTGCTCATGTACACGTGAAAATAAAATATGCCCATCAAAAATTTCCTAAACGCATCTCCATTTAATGCATTCGAATGTTAGCAATTATGCTGTTGTAAGATTTGGTCCAGTTTAGAACTGGCTTAACCTACTACTGCCACGACTTTTTTTTAATTTTTGGGTGAGTATTTCAAAAAAGGTCGGGAGCTCGTCTTGAAGCTTGCTTTTGTAGAGAAAGCCTACCACGATCTTTAGGATTAGAAGGAGGTGCTCGCTGCAAATATTCTTAGGCGATATTTCGTCGAAATTTCAATAATCGCATGACTTTGTTAGAATCGCAATGCAGTACTTAGGCGTTTACAACTATTATCGTGATTATGTTTGTTAAAATGGGAAAATACCACGCCTTTCCAACAATTTTTGTCCTCTATTTCAATGCCTTCCATAATCTTATTGTAGTTTCTTAGGCAATAGGGTTAACCTATTTTGATTTGTTTCTTTCTCAGACTTAGATCGTTTATTTATATACAGGGTGGCCGCGATATACAAAGCATCCAGTTAAGGGATGATAGCTATAACGATTTAGAAACAAAATCATTATATACACCATGGGTCTATCTGTAAGCGTAAACGAGAAAAAAAATTATTTATAAAAACCCTTATTTGGTCCAACTGTACAAGAAAACTCATCCATATTGCTTCTTAAATAACCAAAACCCATATCAAAAATTTAGAGTTGAAAATAACTGAAAACAACGATGAAAACGAATTATTTAATACTTTGAAATTGAAGCGTGGTGTCATTTCTCTTACGCCATACTGTACACGTATTCAATAGAAGCACACATGCAAGCGAACCAACATATGCTTATGCGACCTTGAACTACATTAGACCATTGTATCGTACGAAAGCAACGGCCATACGTTTTAAAAATATCCGATAAATAGGAAAGAGGTATCTTTGCGTTTTTTAAATAATGTTATGACAATAAAATCGATGTTATGTTGTTAGTTAAGTTAGAGTGAAAAGGGCCTGTTTAATAGCAGCTTTCGATCGGTAAATGAAAATTTAAGTTGACGGAAAGTCGCATTGAATGAAAACAATGTAATAATAATGCAATTATGTTAGGGCACTTTAAGCTCTTTCGTAAAGGCTACTACAAAATTTAGTTCTTTTCTTTTATTTGTGATAAATTGGTGGTCCCAAAAAGGACCTTTTTGAGAGAAAAGAGAAAATGTATTACGGGAAAGGCTCGATGTGTTGTTCATTTGCAAAACACACGCCTGTAATCGTCGGGTAAATCCTGCACTGATCTGCTGCCGCTGTACAGTATGCGGCGAAGTTTGTGACATGAGAAATAATTTTTTTCTCGTTTACGCTACACATAGACCCATGGTATATTAAATGTTTTTGTTTCTAAATCGTTATAGCTATCATCCCTTAAATGCATGCATTGTATTTCGCGGACACCCTGTATGTACATATATCTTGCGGATTTGACACAACTTTCATTCATATGTTATCTTGGCACACTACACAAAATATTTCATTATTCATATCAATCCCCACACAATCTATACAGATTGTTAGTATAACCTCTAAATTACATATTTATCTACGGTATTTACATATTTGTGGTAAAGAAACAAAGCACAAAATACTCATTTTCTGCTACACACAATATTGACAAAGAAACTGTCAGGCGTACCGAATATATTTTTGGTGATTGTCGCAAGTATATATAATTCCAAAATCCTCCATGTGGGGATTTCGTTGTGGTAATTACTGGGTTAATGATAATCTTGTCCGAGAGGACATCATAATTTCACTCATTATTTTATTACGTCTCCAAGAACTCCGAACGTATGTGACAACTGTATACAATTTTCCGAGTCATATACCACGAAGGATCCATTTCAGACGTAATGTTAGCATATTTTTTTGTCTTTGTTTCAGCCAGGAAGCCTCCCATAGCAGCGAATCACTTACATCCTGCAATTACAACAACTAATAATGCCCCCGCAAACACAACAGCGGAGAACATTCCAAGGATATGCGGGGCAAAATCTCCGGATGAAGTTAAACCTCAAATGGATAGTAGCCCCAAATCGAAAATTTCTTATAAGTGTAAAATGTACAATATCGAGTCTATTGTTAATGGTAACAAGAAAACTAACTATCCTCCACTTGATCAACACCATGATGCGAATATAAAAACGAAACACGTGATGAACAGCGAAGATGTGAGACAACCTCAGGCACCTGTTGAAATTACCAATAAAATTGATGTAATTAACCTAGACAGGCATAAAGAAAGCGTGATAAAATTTTCAGAGCATCAAATTAATAATAAATTATCAAGTGAGGAGGTTGGCAAAGATATTGCGCAGGTTGATAACTCGAATATTAAAGAAGCAAATACAAAATATGATGTTGAGCCTACGCAGATTGTAAATACGAACGATTTAATTATATCATCTTTGGATGGTGTTAAAACTAACGTCGTTAATGTTGTACATAAAGTAAACGATATAATAAGTTCAGATGTGAAACATGCCCTAACGCCCCTGAATATAGTTTCTCAACAGACGCACAGTCCCCAATTGCCGATACCGTCGCCAAATTATCCCGTTCAAACGCAAGTTATTCAAACAGCTGATATTCCACCGCAATCATCCTCCAACTTTAATAATAGTTCATTGTCAGGGAATCCCCTGCACTTAAGGGACGAGAAGGTGCAGTCAAATACATGTACTCAAATATTACCAAATACATATGTTCCTATAATAAATAATAATTACATAACTTCACCTCATTCAACTAGTCAAAACAATGTAGGAAAGAACAATAATTGCGCTGCTTCACATTCGGTTCTATTGAATGGACAACAAAATGATATGTTAAAAGGTAAAATCGATAAAGCGAAAGCTACCTGGCAGAAGACGCTGAAATCTGTCGAAGATTCCAAAAAAGAAACGAAGATTGTACAGCAACAACCAACGGTTGAAAACGTAGAATCAGAACCAATTAAAAATAACACAATCGACACAACTAAAGTTTTATCCGCAAACATCCAAATAGGTAATAATGGTAAGAATTATTTTAACGTTTCCGTACCGAAGACCAATATTATTATTAATAATAATAATAAAGATGGTAATAACGGGTTCACTGTTCTCAACGTTCCAAACCTGAATTTCCAACAACCACCACTCAAGAAACCTAAATTGAGTAAGATAGATGTAGCAACGATGAGAAAGAAACTCCGCAGGGAAAAGAGGTTGAAATTGAGCAATAATAAAACTCTTAAGGAAAGTACGAACAAGAATGAGAATGCGAATAAATGCGAGATGACCGATTTCGGGATTCGCGTTTACGGTTATTCGGACAGCTCCAATTCCAGCGTTTACTCGACCTCCGATTATGACAGCGAATGCTCGGATATCGACGTCAGCATCGTAAGTGGCCCGCCATTAAAATTGGATGACAAACCGGAGAAATTAAGTTTTCTGCGAGTGTTTGGTTTAACTACGCACAAGGATAAAAGCAGTAAGTATATTCTTGAGCTTGCGCAGGCGGCAATGACAGATCTTATTTGAGCTTTTTTTCTACTTTTAGATATAGAACTCTCCAAGTTAGAACGAAGAAAATGGCAAGAGAATTGGTCGTATGCGGTGGATCGTGACAAAGATACGATGTTAGACTTACCAGTGCCTTCGACTTCACCTTCGGCGTTAACCGCAACTAAGGATTATCAACACAAGATTCATTTCTTGAATAACTTTGGCCTTAGAACAGTTCCTCCAAGCACAAGAAACGGTACGTATAGATACGCAATTCTCTCCTTTAATAAAATTAATAATTCTTTTAATGCCAATTTTCAGATATGGAAAATAATTGGATGAAAGTCATAGAAGAGAGGATTAAACGTGACGGACAATCCAAACTGACAAATTACTGCCTAAAATCGCATAAAAACATAGCCGAAAACAACAGTAAAGAGAAACAATTGAATCATGTCAAAATAAACGGATTATTAGAACATATCCCCATCGTCAGTAACGTTCATATTCCTACGAACGAAGAACAACCACAACCTCAACAGCAACTGGAGAGGATACAGACTCAAAGCTATTGCGTGCCTCTTACGATGGTGCTCGTCAAGAAACCTGTCGACGAGAAGTGTGTACAAACGGAGAGTGAACAACCGAAGTCGGATTGGCCTGGTCTACAAGAAGTGATGGCTTTGTATCACAAATATGCTAATGGTATGTTTAATCTAAGTTAGGTTAATAGTGAATTAAATTATATTTTTCTTATAGAGCGATCAATAGAAATAAAAACGCTGCGGAAACGTTGCGAGAAACTGAAAAAGGATGTGCAGGTGAAGCAAGCAGAAACGAAGTATCTTGAGAGGAAACACAGAGAACTGCATTCGAAAAATTTCATTTCTGAACAGGAGAAAAACCGATTACAGAACGCCATCGATCATTTGACCAATATTATCAACGCTCTTAGGTAGCATAAGTTGAAATAGTTCGTTCTTTTTTACTACCGTTAATTTATGTTATGTTATTTAACTCTGTATAATACTTATCGAGTAAGTACGATACAGTCTGGTTATTTTTTCTTGGTTGATTTATAAAAGAACTTATGATTATCTTTTATATGTATATATACATACAAAATATATATGTAGAGTCAGAAAGGAAGTAAAGAAAAAAAGCTTATCCTGAAATTCGACTGTTGAAAGGGAAATATCGACTGTGATTATCAAATTTGTACTGAAACTAAAAAAAAAAAATGATAAACCGTGGAAATTTGGAAGGCAAAGGATGAAGAAGATGGATGTTAAAACTTGAGTACAGCAAAGTATTATATAAAACACTTTTTTCCCACTTCTTAAGTTTGTAGTTTTTAATTTATTATTATATATTTAGTAGTATTTTTTAAAAGAATCGTTGTTTATATAAATTAAAATTGATAAAAAAAGTATAAAATCCGAATTAAATGATTAATGTTAAATTTAAGTATATTGATTTTTGGTATGTATAATTCAGTTTACGGGTTATTAGTTAGAAGAGTGGTGTTCACTGATTCTGTGATAAATACAATTTTAGTAATCTTGACGTAAAAAAATCACTGTTTCTAGCATGACAACTTAATAAATGTACAGATCATGAATAGTGTTTATTCTATTTTCCGCCTGTTTCAACAAAATTTTCATTTCAAAATGCAGGTAAGTAAAAGTAGTTTATTAAATTGGAATTAAAATTCCCGTAAGTTTTTGTAGCTTCGTCGTGTGTTTCTTTTATATAAAGAAGCATGACATACGACGCGGTCAATGCTTAGAGACTAGGACCGTGAAAGCTTTTGACTATGATGGAATTGATCGTTACATTATCCAATAGAAGATCAAAAAAGGAAAACGATTTCCTCGAATTAAATATTTCTGTAAGAACGTATGAGCAAATTTGTATCTGCCTAAATGTCAAGTTTGTCATGGCTTATTTTGTCTTCGCCAGCTTGAATTAATAAACAATCGAAGAGCTGTCGAACGTTAGTTGCCATTTGTGATGATTGATGATACTTATATGGCATTTAGAAGCTCGTATGCCAAAATATTCAATAATAAAATTGGAGAGACAAATTCCCTTGCTATTAACGTTAGTTTATAGCAAAACAGCATATGTTAAAAACCGTAATTTACAGCAAAGGCAAAAAACTGTCCCTATCAAATAAACGATTAGTTACTGAATCCAGAACGAAAACAAACTACATATGTAGTTCAAAATACAACTTCTTGAAGTACTTCATCATTACCATTATAATAGTGTCGTCAGAATCTATGTCTGCAATATCTTTTGCATTATTGGATCCCTTTAATTCTAGGAATTTATAAGAAGTCAAATTTTTTGCTACTTAATACAGTACTGAAGTTTTGCATGATTTATCAGAATACGTTCCCCATACACATAAAAGTTTAGTTCATTAGATATTGCTGCTTTACTTCGAATAATGAATTGCCGCCAAGATCCACTATCTTTTATTTAGTTTTATTGTTGGCCTTGGATTTTTAAGAAAGAACATACATATCTGTTGATAAGTTAAAGTTAAAATATTGTATTGTTGCACTTTAACCAAGTTAAATGGGGATGGATGCTAGCGGCATGTCCAAATAATGGCATCCGAATATTCAGGAATCTCAGTCTCAACTGCTCTTCTTTTTGATGTAACCAAGAAATCTTGATCATTCGGCAGGTATTAATGACATCGGATAGGAAAATTGTAAGTAATCATAGAATAAGTTTAAACAGTGAATCAGCATATAAGGGAGACTGGGGTACATTTGAACATGGGGCAGATTTGAACATCTTATCTTTAAAAACTTTCCCTGGAATGTTGGTGAAACTAATATATGTGGCTACGCTGTAACATGTACTTGTGTTTATGTTTACCATCACGTTCAGCCTTGTTTTTGAAGTAAAGAGAGTCTTTTAGCGCGGAAAGTGTAAAATTTTCTCTGTTATATTTTATGCTATAGTTCCCGTTGTGTTTGTATTAAGTGAATTAGTGTTATACCATTCGAAAGAGGTAAGTTTTAACTTAATTCTTTCATATTTAATTTTTGTTTGTAATTTTTGGTTAGGTTAAAAACGTTTGTTTGTCAAAAATGCGATAACCGGGCAGATTTGAACTAAGTTCTCAAATGTCCCCCACATTTGAACAACATAAAATGTGCATATTTTATGTGATTTCAAGGAACACCGCCCAGTCAACATTTTTTAAATTTTTCAGACAGTTTAAGTTAGTAGTCCATAAGTAGTAGATATGTATACTCACCAATTTCTAAGCACGTTCACTACTGTCAGAGGTATGCCGACGCGCATCTTATACATACCTCATTGCGAAGCATTAATTGAAATACAAAACCAGCGATTTTAACCTTTCTTGAAATAAATTTCAAATGTAATTTTCTTCGCAGTGACGTCATGCGCGGCTTTGACGATATTTGGTTTTGAAACGAACACCTGTTTTTGTGTATCCTGCTACTGCCGAAACTACCAACTTAATACTCATGGACAATCATGAAAATCATTGTTCCTTAGAAGCGGTGCAATATGTTCGAGAGAAAGACATAACATTCGTCACATTTCCACCCCATTGTTCCCACAAACTTCAGCCACTTGACGTTGGAGTTTTGGGACCATTTCAGACAAAATTGAAAATATGTAGCTCAAAATGACTGGTTAACTACTAATCCTGGAAAAACGATAGCAATACACACATTGCCTCGTTTGGTCAATACTGTTTTTAATTCATCTTTTATGTCAAATATTATTTCTTCATTTAATAAACCAGGATTGTGGCCCTTAAGCACTTGACAATGATGACTTTATTAGCATAGCTGTAACTGATAGACCATTTGCAACTAATATATTAGATACGTCTGCTTCATCAACTATCTCAGATGAGAGTAACATGCCTGGATGCAGCAAGGATGGACCTACAGCCAATTCAACAAAAGGATGAAAGAAAGGGAAACCACGTATCGTAACCGAAGCCCCTGGAAAAATACGACTGGAAGAAGAAATAAAGCATAGAGAAGCAAAGAAGAGGAGACCTCCTGAAAAAAAGTAAAAAACTGTAGAAAAACGTTTATAAAACTTTGTATGGTGATGACGAGTGTGATGATAAATCTGATTGTCAATTAATGATGCGTCATCAAGCGAAATTGAAACATTTAGCAATTTCGAAAATTCAGACCGAGGAGTGGAAGTTTAAATGTGGACGATTTCATCTTAGTTCAGTTTGCCACGAAAAAAATCGCGTTTATTGTTTCTGAGACAGATTGAAAATATTGCGGATGGTTACAGAGTAAACAACAAGAAAAAAGAACAATGCGTGGAAATTCTATTTCCCAGAAAAAAAAAGATATTAGTACATATTATAGACGGAATATATTAAGTTAAAGCTACCTGCACCAGAATTAACTGGAGCAACTGCAAGAGCCGCGTCAGTTTTAACTTTTGGGATCGATTTTTCTAATATTAAAGAGAAAATCTTGTAATATTTTGATAATAAACACTTAAGTTGTTTTCATTGTTGGGGTTTATTTCTAATATAAAATATATATCGATATCGGGGTACATCTGAACTATATTGTATCACGTCAGAAAAAAATTATTTTCGAGGGTTAAAAAATTAAAAATGTTGTTTCTTACAAAGAGTTTGTGGTTAAATATACCCCAGTCTCCCCTACATGAAGTGCATCGTGACGTAATTATATTTTGTCCTGGGTATCCATCACTGAATTGTACTAAATGTTGGAAGGTAACATCAAGTAATGAAATAATAAGAAAATTACTTCATTTTGTCCCTTTTTACCTAGAGAGGAATAAGGAATTTCCTTCTATGATTAATATGAGCAACACCTTGCACATTTTCTTCATGTATGGTTTCAGATTTTCTTATTTCCTTAGCCTCTTTAGACGGAACATTTTTAATTTTTTAATAAGTATTTGCTATCTTTAACGTTTCCTTCGAAAACAATGTATGTCCGCGACAATTGTGACTTTTGCAGAATTTGCTATATTTTAGTCGTACAAATTATTATAATATTAGCATACTTACTTCGTCACATCTTAAAATTATATAAAAAAAATCCTGGTTGATCTGTGTGAGCATCTGGGACGCAAACAGATAAGGAAATAAACGATGGTATATTGTTTACAGTGCTCTGTTTTACTACTTAAAATAGACCGTATGAATAGCTGTTCGTACTTGTATATCAGAAAAGAAGAAAAAAAAAAGTTTAGGGCATCTGATGGAAAAGACTTTTGGAACCAAATAGAAAAAGCGAGATGGTTTGCAAAACGAAGAAATTACCGAAATCTGCGACGAGGAAATGCGTGGCTGCTTGACTGGCGATAAAGCTATTCGCATCTAAATTCTGTTTGTTTTCTTTAAATTTTATTTATGTATTGTTAGTATTACCTTTAGGCTAAATATATTGTTTTGTTCCTAATGAATCTTATTTATTTCGCCAATTTTGGAAAGTAAATCCAGACAAACCCAATCTATTTATGGCAATATTTTCAAACTTGAACAAAATTTACAAAAAAAAAAACATGCTCTCACATACACCAAAAATATCCTGCATTCCGTTTTCTTTTATACATTCAAGGGCTAAAGTTTTATACGTTTTCTGCGTTTCCTGAAAAATTACGCGAAATGGATATATCAAGCTTTGCATGCAACCTCCTCATTTTTTTTTACCTTATTCAGAAATATGTATGTGTAATGCAGACCCCCAATTTCCCCAAAATTATATAGACTGATAAAACTAGCGCAACAAACTGTAGAATGTTTAATTGGTTTCAGTCACAGTAATAGGCAAATTTCTCGGGCTCTTCATTTGGTATCTATTTGGATGTCCCAGAAACTGAGCTCTATTCCGAGTTCAATTTGGATAGAAAAAAAGGGCTCCTAATATGGCCGCCACGTACAGTGGATCTAACGACTGATTTCTTTCTTGTGATACCAAATGGTTGAGCACATACATTTCTTTATCACAATTTTTTTCTTTCCCAAAGATTATTGCAAGGTGAAACCAAACATGTTTCCGGTTTCCTCCATATTATCATAAATAAATGAGATTACAAACCATACAATTTTGTTTGAAAATTTATGACACGATTTTAATTTTAATAGTAAAATTTTAATATTTGCGTTTATTACAATTATTTGTTTATCTAGCATATAAATGTCTATAGGTAACTGATAAGGCCTATGTCGATTAGTATTACAATATTATTTTAGTCAAATATTTTCATGTATAAATAAAATTAAATATGAAACATGTATTTTATGATATAGTAACTACTTATATATCAAATATATACTTACATATTTGAAAATATGACCAAATTATTTACAAAACATAAAACAAGCCTCACTAAAGAACGATTAGAAAGAGAATTACACCACTATATTATATAGAACATGTATTCGGTTTCCTTTCCTTTTTTGCTGAATTTTGATATAAATATACCCACCGTAATAAATATACTTACGCTAGCTGAACACTAATTCCATTCTTACATTATTATTATTATCTCTAATCAGTAGTGATTGAACAAAATTCCGCAACAAATTTAAGCGTGTTAGATATTGCATAATGTCATAAATGAAACTAATTTTGATATTGATTAGCAATCTAAGAAGTTGGCAGCCATAAGTAATTCCAAAGCTATTTCCGGTGCAATGGGAAATTCCGGTATTTCAGTCGAACTATTCGTGTATCTTACTTTGTATGTGAAATACATACAAACCTTTTGCAAAACGTGCGATCTAAAAATTAATCATTTCAAAACGAATATTAAGGATTATGTACACTTACGGTATCTCTCTAAAATTCACTTCGTTGGCTTCATTCTCCGCAAACTGGCCAGGTCCACTTAACATAGCCTTGATAGTACCGGAAGTAAGTGCATGTTCTCTCTTAACAATAAATTCGTGACCATCGGATGAAATCAACTTCACATACATCGCATCGGGTCCTTCACAACCGCCATAAATTCTTTCAGCTCTTTCTTCTACTTCCGACATTTTTATTTATACTAAAATGTGATTTTTCACGTTAGTTACTCGTTTTGCAATACTGGAGAAAGTAAAATTCCCACCTGAAGTAATTTAATTAATAAATGATTTGCAAAGTTTAACTAAACCTAATCCTTACAAGTCAAAACAAATAAGTGAAACTGCCAACTGAATATTGTGACATCCGAAAAGTTACTACATGGTCAAACTGTAACCAATAGGCTTGTTTCTTTATGCGTAGGGTTGGTGAGACTATTTGAGCAAGATTTTAAAGCAAAATCCTATTCAAAATTTATTTATTTATCGATTTATCGTCTCGAAGCATAAACACAGAATATGACTTTATAATAAAACATTAGAATACCTTGCCAGTGTTCTCAACATAAATTTACTGATCAAAGGGAAACTAATCCAAAGCAAAGGAAACAAACATTATGTTTATGACACTGCTTGCGTTCAGAAACGATCGACAGTAGGATTTGTGTATTTAATTGCTAAAGTTTGCGACACAAAGGCAAAATAAATTGTAAATATTCGATGTAAGTCAAAACTCATGCACAACTAGGACGTATTCAATCCTATGATGCAAGATAGTGGCTGTTCCCTCTGCTCTGAATACTTCGATTGACTACCGTCCTACGAAAGCAATTCTCAACTTTTTCTGATAAAATCAACTGAGAATAATTCAAAAATGAAAATCTGTAGAGAATTGTTCCTTGTTGGCCAATCGAAGCACCTTGAAACGTTCAACATTTCTGCAGGACTATGCAGAAAACGGCTCATCCACAAAATTATTAGTGTGTGGGGCGTAGGTACGAATCTCAAGAATAGTGAGGAGTGGAAAAAGAGTCCTGAACTGATATAGGCTTGTCATAAGAACACCTTAAAAATATGAATAAATTAGTTCGCTTTCGATTTTTTCATTGGGATTGGGGACATAATTCAGGAATTTGGCGTTTTATCTGTATATGCGACTTCCATTTGTCTGCTTCACTTTGAGCGCCATCTTGGTTACTTATCCTAATGTGTAAGCATGTGTAAGTGTACCCTTATATGTAGTTCATTGTAGTTAAAACGAGTTGTACCAAAGCTGTGCCAAAATAGCTATTTTTGACAGGTCCAATCTGTTGAAAATTGCAGATTCTCGATAGGCCTCAAGATGCTGTCAGTGAAGCACATCACCAAATCTGCACTATTCTCCCTTATATGCAGCAGGAGTTCTTTGAATTTGAAAATCAAGCTGCTATATAATTTATACGATGTATCTCTAATCCATACTTAGCTAGGATGCCTTATCACCCAAATACGACGACTGAGCATCTTACAAAAGAGGATTATACTTGGGGTAACTTGGTTCGTCAGTAATGCTCAGATCCATAGTGATTTAGCATTTCCCGTACTTAGCGAACATACTAATAATTGAACGTCTGTGAGAACGGGATATGGACAGACCTCCACCTTGCGTTCAAACTAGGCAAATTCTAACCCATGCCAACACGCAAAAAGGAACTAACCCCCCACATCTCGAGCGGTTTGTGACCGCTCTAAGTAGCGACAAAAAGTTTAATGGAGCAACGGTCCATACTTCCAAATAGAGGATCTTCGATATTGTGTTTAGACTTAAGAGGGGTGGGAAAGGCTGACCCAGTAGGTTTTGAACGTTAAATTTTTGTAGATATTTAACGTTTGTTTCGAACTTGTCTCATCAGTGTAAGGTAGTTTGAGCAAACAAACACTTTCCTGAAGCTTAGAAAGGGCCACTACATTAGACTTTGTAATACTTACCTTGCATACAATATTGGAATTGAATATCTTAATCTGGATAAGTAAATAAAACAAAAGTAATTCATCATTTTAAAATGATTATTTATTTATGTAAGACATTAAAGTAGTAATACTAATAATAAAGTACTAATCGTTGCAATATGAATTATTACATTTATAAAAAAATACTTGTCGAATAAATGATCAATAGATAAAAAAAAGAAAACAAAAAATAATTATCACAAATAAGATCCCTGTGTATTACAATATTACAAAGAGGTGTGTGAATACTAACATGTGTAATTTTCATCAGGGATACACAAGTAACATTATAATAGGAGTTTTTTATGGTTTAAATAAAAAATATAAGCTTATTTCCTTATACAACTAGGGATTTCCTTACTAACTAAAATATTTTGCATTGATAACATGACTATGGTAGTAGAATAGTACAAATTTGCATTTTCTTTTATTAATATATATATATATATATATATAGTGACTATTGTCTTCGAATATATATCGAAACCGACATGCATTTCGAAACAAGTCGCATGATATAACATTGTCTCATCTCACTAAACATAAATACTTTTTTCTGTTGTTAATTAATAATATATCGCTTACTTTTACATAGTAAAAGGTCAACTAAAATATTAAAACCTCAATATGAGATCCTTCGTAAAACAAAAAACAAAAAAAGTATAGGCAAATTCAATTTTAAAAATAAAAATTATAATAAATTGTACTTGAATTAAATTTTACGCGAAAATTGATGTATCTAAATCAATCCTCTAAAAGTAGATCACGTGACATAAACTTAAATTATCCAATCACATTATGCAAATCAAATATCAATTCGAGACACACTGATGAACCGTCATTCTTTTTGCTGTTATGTTCGTTTTTTTTTCTTAATAAATCAAGAATATCCAACATGCTTCTGCTGACGATAAACCAAATAATTTCATTTTTTTGTTTGAGTTTTGTTTGTTGAGTCTTATATCCTCTCGGGTTACAAAAATATACAAATATACTTATTGGACACCCTCCACACGTGTGATTTTATCGGATGTTTCTTTTTTAAGAAGTTTGCGCGATCATCGTCGGTAAAAACACCTTTTTAGATTCTTGTATGTCAGCCCTACACAACGGACACCTGTCACATTTCTCGGCACAAGTCAAACAAGCTACTATGTGCGCACATGGGAAGAATGCCGTGTCTATCTGGTTATCCATACATATCCGGCACGTCATCGCGTCTAAAAACCTCGTCAATCGTTCGTGGGAATCCTGAAACAAAACAAATCTCCGTTAAGTATTGCTATTACGTCAAATCTTAGGATCAATCATCACTTACTTTGCATTCTTTTCCCTCACAGCCATTGACCGATGGGTCCTGTATTTGCGTCAATATCTGACTCTCCTGATACAGCGCCCTCCTCGCGTTATCGTATACTTCACGGCACGTCCTCTTGATGTCGAAGACGTACTTCTTGCCCAGAGATGAATCTTCGTTAAATATAGAAACAATGGTCCCCTTCAGATCCCGAATGAATTGCTCGGTAACTGCGCTGCGCACCGTTTCGCAACTGTAAAACGCGTGCTTCTCCGTGATCGCCCTGTAAAGACCGCTGGCGGCGTGATTCGATTCCAATTTCACTTCGAGATGAGCGACGGTATTCTCCCTCGACATGTAATCCAGTTTGAAGATCCGTCTCTGCGACGAAGCGCTTTGGATAGCCGTAAACGGAATCACCAATTTCTCTTTGCCCTCGTCGTATTTGGTGATGCCGTGAGGACCGACGCCCAACTTCAAATTGCCGGGTTTCACGTGGAACATCTCTTCGCCGAACATTTCCAGGGCGGATACCTCCTTTAAGAACCAATATTCGGCGGTCGACGGTTTCATGCCGGCGTTGTCCTTGTGTTCGGCGATGACCCTTTGGAACAGTTCCTGTTGGGAGATGTAACCGTCGGTTGTAACTTCCATCGGCGGTATTATGGTTTGAATTAGGCCGTAGATGTTGTGCGGATGATGGCACGGATTATAATCGCCGGTTTCGGCCTGCGCTATCAAAGCGATCAACTTGATGAGGCAATCTACGTCCGATGTTACCAATTTTCTTTCGGCCAAGTCTAATCTCGCGTGTAAATAAAACTGATGTCTGAAAAGAGAAAAAATAGCATGGTAAATAATTGATCTATTGTCTGTACGTATACAGGTCATATGAAGATTTGCTGTCAAATTTCTGGAATTCTAGAAACTTATGAAAAATTTCCTGAAACAGATAAGAAGTGTTATCGAGGGGGCCAACTTTTGATGCAAAAATTGGCTCACCTACATGAACACAATATCCCCTGGAGTTACCGCCTTAAAAAAAAATTAATCAACGAATGCAAAACCGACATCAAAACGAATCGAAAGCATGGATTTTTATAATTTTTTTATCGTTTTTGTTCTAACACTCTTAAAATTAAAAACAAAACAAACCTAAAGATTTTCTTAAAAATTTCGATAACAAATTGATCCATTTGAAAAAACTAAAGGCCAAAGTGTAGTGTTTCAAAAGACTATTAAAATAAAGTATTAGTCGATACTCCTTTCTATTTAAGATTTTTAAAGAGGCAGCTCCAGGAGGTAAGGTGTTCAAATAGGTGAGCATCTAAAGTTGTTCCCCTAGATTTCCAGAAATTTACGGTGGGAAGTTTTCAAATGACCACACTGTATATTTCGTAACATAAATACTACTACTTATAAAGCCTACGGAACTATACAGTTCTACCAATTAGATAAAGTGCAAACTAAAGAGGAAATTGTTCATTAAAATTTATAACTGTCATAAATAAACACTTCAATCTATTTTTATGAAGGACTTCATAAAAATTCTCTACTATAAATGCTTGCGATATCACTGGAATACTAACTAATACAATAATGATCGATATATGTACATACATAAATTAATGAAATAAATATTTATGATGGAAATAGATTTAAAATGTTCAAAGACCAACGGACGTGTACTCAATTAGAATTTATTCGACGTTATACTACTACTAACGCTATCCTTACTGCTGCTTTAATAAATTCGCAGGTTAAAGGAGAGAATCTGTATGCAAAGTACATACTATTGATTAGCGATATATTTACCTAGTAGTTTCTTGAAGAAGCAAATGCGGGGGAACCCAGAATTTCACCCTGAGGGCGAAGCGAAGGGAAGGCGTGTGTCCATGGATGCCTACTTGGCGGTCTATTGGATTTCTAAGATTAAGCCAAAGTTCTTCACCTTTGCTGCCCTCGTATTTTAGCCCGAAGTAATCCGATTCCTTGCTGATGTCTAAATGTTCGCACACCTGTAACAGAATTTAATCCCATTAAATCAAATATCATCAAAGATCGGGAATTTAAGCAAATTTACTAATCGGTTTTCCATAATTTATAATATGTAGGAACAGCGTTAACCATTCCACACGATAAAGCTGCGAAACTGCATACATAATCGAGTACATAAAACCAGCCCTCGCGGTACTCCTTTTGCCAATAACTGTGTGCTACGACGCTTATTTCTTTCGGAAAGTAGTAGCGGCGGAAAAATTTACATTAGAATAGTGGCAAGAGGTCGGTATATGCGCCGCATTCAAATTGCCATCGCCAGTATGTTACGGTGCAGTGCAAACATTTTGCGATATACAAATACATGCACATAATAAATACGCAGCACTAGCAGAGCTTTTCGGGTAGTTATTCGCAGTGGCGTACCGAAGAAATTATCAATAAAATCAGTTAGAATCGTATAAATTAAACACGACAATTTTACGCAGCAGGACACCACCAAAAATGTGGTAGAATAGGGAAGATTCACTATTCGCGGTAAATACGCCGCGAATATCAAAACCGTATATAAAAGATGGGAAAATGTATAAAATTAAAGGATTTAGACAGTCTAAATAATTAGGTTAGTATTAAGAAAAGATTTCAACAATTTTCGTCACAACAGATATTATTAATGATTTTCAATTCTCCACTTAATTTTTTTTAAGGTTTATGTCACTATAATCTTCTGTATCTTCGAAGCATTTTATCCAACTCTAACTCTCTTGAGTCTTCCTCTTTCCAGCTACTGTGTGCGCAAATTTTGGGAAATCACCATTATTGTTCGTACTTAAAGGAGGTTACCATATTCCTTGTTAAGCTCATGCTGTTTCATTTAGTGTGTGTTAAGTATGGTAGGCTTTGTTACAGTATAGTGTCTTAATGCGGCTAACGCGAATGTACAAACGTCCCACTTTCCATTCTTCGTGATAGTGACGTATAAGATAGGGAGAAAGGCCCTTTAAGGGGAGAAATCACAATGTGTTCTAAAATATACGCCCATAAAATTTAGTTTTTATGGTGAAGTAATGAAATAGTCAAGGTTTTGGCGGGTTTTGATGTTGGAACCAGTTTATGCGTCCTCGTTCTATAAAGAGAAGTGCCACAAACTTGTGCACAGTGACTTCGGGTATTCCACAGGGTTCACTTTTGTGATCGAATCTTTCTATCTATCTGACATTTACGTGCGCAACCATCCGAGATGAAGCGGAAATGATAATTTTCTCTATTTGAAGGTCTTCCCAAACATAGATGATTAAAAATCTGATTAAATTTGACAATATGGCGCTGTAAAAACTGTTCAAACTGTAATCGTGCTACCGAAAACATCTATAGCTTCGTCTAATAATAATAAAGAACAAACGTGTTACAACAAATTCTTTTAGCAAAGAAAATGAAGGAAGGTTAGTGCGGCTAACCTTATCCGTTGCCTTAATAATTTTGCAGAAATTATCAATGAAAAATTATTAAATTCGTAGGTACTAAAATCCATTCATATAATATGCACGCCAATGCAATTCCAACTTCTGTTAGCTTTTATAAACGCCCGTTACATAAATTCAACGGCAATTTCTCAGGGATATTCCGTTTTCAGTTAACCGGACCCCGACTAGCGTTGGTCGTCGGAAAAAGTAACTGCACAGCAAAAATGGAAGTTGCAACGTTTACGCTACGTGCATGCATACATATTATCAACATCATCTAAATAGTTTGGAATGGACGGAAGACGGAAGCGCTTACCCTGCGCTTTTACAGAAATACCAATTTATGCATCTTCAACGAAATGTCACCGGAATAAACACGATGAAGTTGCAAACGCAGTTTTGAAAAGACGTACATGAAGACCGATCGTATTTCAAACGACTAAAAGGTTATAAAATTTTACGATTACCGGTCAAAACAAGACGTAGGCGTTTCTTTATTAGACTCTAGAAATGAGTAATTAACTCGTTAAGGTTATTTTTTTGTATTGCGCTCATTGTTAGGAGTTATTGCAAGTATTTTGTGTGGGTGCAACGTAATAGTAAACATTATATAGATTATCACCGTAAATAAATATTGATCACAATTCCGTAAAGTAAACAACCATGCATGCGCCCCATATATGTAGTATATAATCCGGCATTAAACTGGGGCCGAATTAACTGCACGTTCATTAAATTGCAATGCTCGCATAACACAGCCGGGCAAGTATTTAAGTGAATACATTTCAAGTTGCGTCTAATTATTTTGGAAAGCGGAGGTGCATAAATTCAAAGATGCAGCTGCTCATATCGTACCTATTAAAAACTTCGTAATAAATGAATGGCTCCACTATCATAGCAGAACTTAAAGTAAATTTTATACGAAGTTAAAAAAATTTCTTTATGTAACGATCTAGGAAGCTAGTAGTGAAAACAGTTTATGTACTACTACTACTACTAATTAATTTAATCCTAATCTAACATCTAGTGGATAAAATGAACGTCCAAAAAGCTATTGGACCTTTTTTTTGAGAACTCATTTCGCAGATTTCTCCGAATTTGGTTTCTAATATAAACCTTAATCAACTTCATCACAAATACCATCCCAGCAAAACCACTTTCATCAACATATCGTAATTACATATTTTTGTTTTAAAAGCCATCGAAGAGACGTCAATTACACATTATATAAGCGAATACCACAACGACCAGCTGTATATTTATATGTATGTACCTACGAAGAAATCAAGTGCGATTAGTTTGTTGTGTGTGTGATTATTTTCACCGGCGGAGTGGAAACCGCCGGTTCAAAGTCCAATCGTTCTAGCTCCCAGCGAATTGATTTCCCCAATAATTAGACGCTGCGAGCGTATGTGTGTGTGTGTATGAATAGGTGTATAAGCGGTTCGGTTCGAATACCGTGAAACACTTGCACGTTGTACATACACATCTGCCGTGAGTGATGCAAGCCCAGGGTACAAAGTCCGTTTCCAAGTGTCGATTACTCCCACAAAAGAGGTTGCTCGAATTCAGTGGCGGCTCAATATATTGGCTACATTGTTAACTACTAATAACGAACTCTAATGTTGTAGTAGGTCATGTCGATAATAGCTGTTCATTTAATGTTGATATTTTTTAACTACATATATCATTAGCGGCTGGCTACAGAGCGATTATTAGCACATAAAAATTAATTCTCGGTAAATAGTGATGTTTATGTAGGTACCTAAATATTTTACTCCGAATAGAATTTAATTAATTCGCCGTGCTACATTTGAATACAATGTTAAGCCAATTTAATTTAATTTACTTTTGTACGGAAAATTGAATATTCTCATAATTTCTAGTTAGCCTGCTTGTTATGCCACCAAATTGGAAATTTGGAATTATTGGCATATATTATCAGTTTTGCTGGATAAAGACAACAACTTCGTACATCTATAAAATTAAATGAAACTATTAATTTCAATTGTTAGTTTAACTATTAAAATCAGTTTGATAGCTGTAGTAATACCGATTTTGACAGTTATAAATGTTAAAATTCTTCGGACTGTTTCCCACAGCTATCAAGTTAAAAAGAATTAGTTATTTTATAGTCATTGTTCCTAAGGTTACTGACAAATTCGAGAAACATTTTTTTAAGTCGAAAACCGTTATGACAACAGTAATAACTATGTTGACAGTTGTAGATGTTAGAATTCTTCGAACAGTTATCAAATAAAAAATATGTATCTATGTTTGCATATTCTTAGCATACCATTCCGCTAAAAGCTGTCAAATTCATATAAGCAACCACTTTTTTTAGCTGTTAAAATCAGATTGACAACTATAATAGCATCTACTTTGACAATTATAGCAGTAAAATCCTCCTGTCAGCGCCCGGCCCACTGGCCTCATCACCAAAATAAAAAAAAACTTTCTTTATTGTTTTTCGTTCTAAGAAAGCTGAAAAAGTCGAAGAACAGTCAATTTTTAGTTCTAAGAATTATTATGACTATTTTGACAGGTGCAGATATTACAATCTTTCGGACAGCTACTAAATAAAAAATACTTGTTTTCAGACATTCAACGAATTCCTATGAAGGCTGCTGAATTCGTAAAAGCAATCACATTTTTAACTGTTAAAATCATATTGACAAGTGTAATAGCACTAACTTTGACAGTTTTAGATGTTGAAATTTTCCGGTCAACTTTCGAATGAAACTAACACACTAGTTTTTTCTTCTAAAAAGGCTGATAAACTGAAAGAGCAGGCAATTTAATTCTAAGAATAGTTATGACAGCAATAATAACCATTTTAACAGCAAATTGAAAGTAAGTACCACTTTTTAGTTTCACCACTAGCTGTCAATTGTTCAAAATCAACTAGTTTCACAGTTATAGATGCTAGAATTACTCTGACAGCTATAAAATGACAAATATATATTTTTACAGTTTGTTGTCATATTATTACAATGTGCAACCCTCATGCAAGCAATCAAATGTGTACCTTTACTTGTGGATGTAGCTGTAGTAATAACTATTTTGACAGCTGTCATAAATTTATGAAAATTTTAAGAATTTTGAGAGATGTCAATTTAAAACTGTCACACTTGGCTTTCTTCCAAATTCTACTTTAAGTTTAAAGTATCAACATTTTCAGAACCGCAGTTTGTAAGAATTGACAACCAAGGACAGGTTGACAGATTAATTTTATAGTTTGACAGATTTACGACAAATTTGACAACTTACAAAGAATGTAGACAATGGAGAGATTAAAGAAGTTTTAGGTAAACAAAGATGAAATGATTTTAATAAACAAATTTTAATCATTCGGTTTATTTTTTTAGCTACGCCACTGTTTCTTGTTTCGGTTACATACTTATCGCGGTGTGCCGTGCATGAGCCAATGCGAAACCTCGTTACACGCGCCTACTAGGTGTTCTTGGTCACTGGACTTTGAACTGCCGGGCTCTTATTCGATTCGGAGGTACAGAAACTATATGTAATAGTTCTTTGTTCGTGATGCATTCGTTCCAAGGACTATTACGGTTCGAACCAAAAGTGGAAAACAGTTTTTCCTTTCACGAAGAGAAATGTGATAGAGGGAGGGGAAAAATCAAGGAATTAGAAGCAAAAAAAAATATAAAAAAACTAGAAAGTTAAATTAGTTTAATCGTCCGAGAAATATTGCAAAAGAACGATATTATATGTAAGTCTAGCGGTTCCTTTTATAATGTATTTAATTCCACGAGGAACCGACACCATTTTTTTCTTTTAGTACAGCTCGAAATTACGTTCTACGGACCCTTAAAAGCATACAAATTAAATTAAAAATATCTTTATTCTCTTAAAACAGGAGGTACAGCGTGGGTTAATTGAGATACATTTTGTAAAGTGGAACTTTTTTCTGCAAAATGTATTCTAGAATGTCGTTTCATCCACTTCACGAATCGTTTCATTTAATTTCTAACTGAAATTGTGCTATTTTGTTATATTCGTTCTGTTAGAAATTGGTTGAAATTATGTGGCTCTTAGTATAAATTCAAATTTTAATTGCTAATTTAGGGCAGGATATGGAAAAAATTCTGAAGGCAAATTTTGGCTAACACGTGCTGATAAAATAGTTACCCTTGACATGGATAGTCGTAGTACAACGAAAATACTATATGCTATAATTTTATTACAAAATATGCGCATAATTATTAATTATAAATTACAAATTAGTCATTGTTTTACGTCAAACAAGCATGGGTTTAAATATTTTATTTATGTAATCTTTCTCCCTTTGATTTAACAAGTCTATAATTAAATTCTTTACAATCTAGGAAGTTTTTCTCCTTTAACAAATCTTAGATGGACTTACAACCTTCTGGTATTAATTTACTTGCGTAACTGCGATATATGCACGTACACATTTAACGCTGTTGTTGCCTCGTTACAATTGACCGTTCGTTCGATCAGATGGGGGCTTCGTCAAGTTCAACACGTCCGTCGACTCTACTGAAAAGGAGAAAGGAGAATTCTTATATGACTAAATATCTAGTGGACTTTGATCGCGTTCGCCTACTTAAATACAGACACTGTTCAGCCGTTGATCACGTGCTCGTACCAACTGGATTCTCC
>ML219243.1:38960-65141 GCA_004785975.1 Popillia japonica
AGAACGAACGGTACATTTTAGTAAGAGCGACCGCACCTGAAAAGGATCTTCGCAAAATAAGGACCTGAATAGAGGTGCACGTGTGGTAGAAAAGGGTGGACGATATTATTCCCGGTTGTTGTTTCCGTCGTAAAACAGCTAAAATTTTTATGGACGCCCTTTTTTATTCGGTGCTGTACCGAATACAGGTGGAATGTACTTTTTTACCGTCTTCCTGGCACAAACGTACGTTCGTAACGTAACACAAGGGAGGATAAACGTGATCTAACACAGAGAATATGCGATTAAACGCCGGATAAATCTGCACGAACTGATTCTGAATACGAGATTTGAGTTCTAAACTGAGGAAACAGGTAATCTAGATGCAAGACGGTTGGTAGTGATGGGT
Source organism: Popillia japonica (assembly GCA_004785975.1). Classification (NCBI taxonomy): domain Eukaryota; kingdom Metazoa; phylum Arthropoda; class Insecta; order Coleoptera; family Scarabaeidae; genus Popillia; species Popillia japonica. The sequence goes on from ML219243.1 coordinate 39,349, forward strand.
TGGTTTTGTTATTTTGAAGAGATAAAAAGATAAATAGGAAAACAATTAAATTATTCAAATGACATCACGTTAGTCACACGTGCACCAGCTAAAATATATATAAATTAGTAGTAAAATAGATGTGTTGACGTATTTGGATATTAATTTACAATAATTGAAAACATAAATTTGTTTACTGCAGGCTATTAGCGCTATATTATAGATGTTAAATTGTATTTTATTCTGTAATATTATTTAAAAGAATTTAGCGGCATATGATATAAATTTAATCGAGGTTCACAAGTGAAATTGACGTTAATGCAACTAAAAATATATAGATGAAATTAGAAAGTTGGTCCATCTGGACGAAAGTGTTGCCAAACTTTTTTGTACATTCTGACGTTTGTTCATTACAATCCTTCTTGGAATAGGTTTAAATTAAGTAGCATTTCTTTTTAGATTATACCTAAAATAGTGCTGATGTAACCGACATTTCAAAGCAATATTACGAACATTTTGATATAATTCGTTATTAGCGTTATGTTCAATACATATTATCTCGTTGAAAAGTTGACGACATTAAACTATCCTATTTTAGCATTAATTTGGTCGTATAAAATTCAAAATCAGAATCGGCATTTTCGTCTATTAAACCTGAATTGGTCCGTTTTAAATCTATATTAATCTAGCTGCTTTAATCATTCAATATTTGCAAGTTATCAATACTCAGGACCTCTTGATCACATCACCAAACAGAATTAAAGGACATAATCGCGATTGGAGCCATGTCCAGATAGATTTATTAAAAAAGTTAGATCAAAAATGTATGGAGAAAAAATAGTAGTTTCATTATCTGTAAAGAAATAAAAGATCAGGACGTATATACGAAAATTCTTTCTCTGATCTTAATTTTTGCATCAGCAATAGATAATACGCAATCTTATTTTACCATCGTGCAAATTTCAGTTCGATCAAACGTATTGATCACGTCGTTTTTTTTTACATAAAAAATTGCAAATTTTATTATCGCTTTTAAAGATACAAAATAGAAAATTGCTTGGTAAATACCCACATGCTGATTTAAATATATGGTATGTAGGTGCTTAATGTAATTATTAAAAAGCAAACTTTGATTATAGATTTTACTCAACCGCAAATAACACAGGAAAAGCAATTGCTTAATTAACGCAGTTAAGCAAGTTACGTATAATTAACCGATACAATAATAGTACGGAATTATAATAGATAATCTATTAACATTCGAAACATACAACATAGAGGGCGTGTAGAATGAATCATTCAATTTTGGTATCTCAATCCGTACACGTCGCAAGCAAAATCCTACTATTTAAACCGAACAAAACACAAGTCGAACTGACATTTTAATACTTAACGTTTATGTAACACGTGCAGAAGCTACACGTCAAAGATGGCTTTCACTTCGCGCATTTTCAAATCAATTTTACCCGAGGCGGTCAGAATTTTACGATGCCCCTTTAAACCCGTCAACAGAGTACGGCGTGTAAAATATATTGTTGTATTTTTCGCACGTAAAATCAATTTGCTCCTATATACATATCCATACCTACATGGAAAAAATCACATATATCCAGAATCAATTCGGCAACGCCGCATTTTCACCCCTACTTATCGCGTTATTGTATCGTTTTTGAAAGCTGCGGTGATGCCTAAAGCCCTCATTGTCGACGTATTCGAGCATTATTTCGATTGTTTCGTGCCCGAACCCTGCATGTATGTATACCGAGAGGGGAAACGTGGTACCGTGCGCCCTGAAAAGTTTTACGAAGGAAAGTTATGATCCGCAACGTAAATAACGAATAATCTCCGCATGTGTGTGTATATATGAGGTATCTCGTTTTGTTTCAAAATAAAACGATCACGCAGGCGATTCGTGAAACGATCCTCAAGTAATTGCCAACTCTGCGTGCATTCCGTCTAAAATCAACGTGTGTCGTGGAAGCAACAATCGAGGTATACGACGACAATTGTTTGCATTATGTCGGTAATTTATTGCCACCGATTTATATGTATGTTTCTATGTGGCGGTAGGTTTTAAGTTTAAAGGCGAACTAATGCTGACTAAAAAGAGATAAGATATTATTTGCACGGCCTTGAATCTTTTAATATTTCGTCGCTATGCGAAAATAGATCGTTGTTTTGCAAATCTAACGTTCATTTAAAGCTATTGTATGAAACGAGGTTCGTTTAATTGGTGGTCAAGAGAACACAAACACATTGCTTTGTAACAGACCAGGCGGGATATATTTTTTTGCGGATCATATACAAAAAGGTCATGACCTCATAATATGTATGTTGATTTTAAGTGTGCCAAGATCTAAAGTTAATATTTACTCGCTTAGAAACTGGACGCACCAGCACAACTAGGAGTTACCACGAAAGAAACGACATTTAAACTTGAAACTGCAAACGTTATTGAAGCTGAACTACTGTGAGCTGAAAATTATCCGCCATGAATTTCAAGGCTCACCCACCCGCTAGGAAACCAAAATTGATAGTTTACAAAACATCATGAAGATAAGGATCTGGACTTCTCCTAAGAGTACTGGACTCTATTGTGGCAGGATAAGGAATAACAAAGCTGGATCAATACAAACAGGTGCTCAAGAACTAGTTGATTCCTCGGTTACGTATGGTTTCCAAATGAGGCAATGCTTTCATGCAAGTTCTTGGCCACATTTTGGACATGCATCCCATTGAGAATTTCTTGAAGCTCAGCTCACTGAAAAAATTCCTAAGGAGGCAGGAGACCATGCAAGCTGAAAGTGGTTCAACACAATATTGAAAATGTTCTATTTTGCCTTCACACAATGCGACCACATGTATAATCTAAGATTTGAAGCAAATTGAGCTAAACTTCTAGGCGCAATAATAGAAATAAGCCTCCTCCGCGATGAGTAGTTGGGGTTATGTCTTTCTCTCTCTACAAAACAGCAAAAATAGGAATCAATCCGAACTGGTAGTGCTATTTCAATGATATCTTTATAATTGGGCATTATAGACTAATCAGTTTGGTTGTTGTACGATATGCAGACATAGATGCTCTGAGGCGAGGACACAACCTGTCCATTACCACGGATAACGTTGTACACAAATTTTAGACAACAGTATCCTGTGGTCATCTCAAAATTTTGCAAGCAAGGTGTCCTCTAGCAAAAATCGTTTACAGAAAAAGCTTTTAGATGATGGATATTGAACTACGAGGGTGATTTCATAAATATTGCAAAGGTTGGTACCACTGCGGAATAGATGACGCCGCAACAATGAGCAACACGACAGTCGTAGTCCGAAGCTTCAGGAAGAAGTGTGTTATTTTGTGTCATTTTTAATGTATTCCATTTTTAAGTTACGCGAGTTTGAAATGGAGCCTGCACGTGTCTCGGGTATTGTGAGTATTGAAGAACAAGGGGCATACATTAAGATTCAAACTTTACGCGGAAAAAACCCGACAGAAATCCACAGTGCTTTAAGTGACGTTTGTGGTGAGTTAACACTGGACCGTAGTACAGTTTCTCGTTGGTCTAATCGTTTTCGTGGTGGTCGTGTTAGCATACACGATGATCCAAGACCGGGAAGGCCGAAAACATCAACCGATGAACGAAATGTGAAACGTGTGGCTGATGCTTTCGAACAAGATCGTCGTGCGACTTGTGAGGAACTTCCTGAAGTTACAGGTATTCCACCAGCATCAGTTTACCGAATTCTGGCAAATGATTTAAAGAAAAGAAAAATTTCGGCACGATGGGTCCCACACAACTTGACTGGTAAACAGAAGCAAAAACGCCTGGACATTGCAACCTTGCTGAAACAAAGATTCAATATTGAAGGTCAGACATTCTTGAACCGAATTGTTGCGATTGATGAAACATGGGTTAGAGACTTCGAGCCGGAGTTGAAACCACAGTCCAATGAGTGGAAAGGTCCATCTTCCCCACGTCCAAAAAAAAGTTGACGAGCACAATCAAAGGTCAAACAAATGATGATTTTTGCATACGATAACCAAGGAATCATCATGACAAACAAGGTTCCGTGTGGAAAAAGTGTCACAACAGTTTACTATCGTGATTTCCTGCAGAATCTGCGTAGAAAAATGCACAAGAACCGACCTCAGTTGCTCAACGATACACCACTCATTCTCAATGGCAATGCTAGTCCGCACATTGGACACGTCGTAACCGAAAAGCTACGCAAATACGGTTGGAAGGTGTTGCCTCATCTTTCCTACAGCCCGGACATCAGTCCACCAGACTTCGACCTATTCCCTAAATTGAAAAAACCTATACGTGGACGTCGTTTTCGATCGCTGGAAGAGTTTTCTACCGCCGTTACCTGAGCCATCCGACAGATGAACAAAGATGGTATCCTCAATGGTATAGTAAAACTTCCGACTCGTTGGGATTCGATCATTGAGAAGCAGGGAGACTGTTTTGAAAGAATGTAAAGAGATATTTCAGTAAAAATAAAAAATGTAATTAAAAACAATTTGTGCATTATTTATGAAATCACCCTCGTATGAACCATTTACTGGATGTTTCTACTGCGGAATTGAAACAGCATATTAGAACTTATTTGGAAAGTAATTTGGTCTTGCCACCCACCAACGTGGGGCATAATTTTGAACGGAAAGTGTCGCTTCCTAGTCTGGCGGTACCGGGTTCGAACTTCGATATGCTATTTCTGAATTTCTTTTTATGTAAGTTCTCAAAGTCCACAGCAAACGCGGAAGGCTGATGCCCCCTGTAATTGGTGTTACGGGTTGGGGGCAGTAATTAAAGCAATTAAACACTGCTTACCATCAGGGAGACGCAGCAAAAATTAGAATTTATCATTACAACATGCAATTATATGTTAATTGAAAAATATGGTAATGTAGTCATACAAGTAGAGAGCTATTATTATCCTCGTCGAAGAAAGAAAAACAACGATTAAGCGATAATGTCTAGTTTTTTTTAATGTCAAAGGCAAAACAAAAAATTGTGTTTGTATGACATCATCCTGTTTCTTTTTCTATTCACCTTGAATTAAATTACCAGAAACTGTTAGTTATCAAAAACGAAATATGAGAGTCCTATTACATAATTAAAACGAACTACATTATAAAGTAAGGATAGCTCATTCAGATTGCTGCGATTATAATCTTCGCTACAAGTCGCTTTTAACTATTTTAAATACGTTAATTCTATTAAGCCAACAGACCCTTCTAACTTTACTTTAGTACAAGTAGCCGGAGTTGGGTAGTTCAAGAAACATAATTAAAACTTCGACGATTCACTTACAAAAGTTTTTATAAGCATAATGCGGTTCCAGAATTCAATTAACTCTAACGATGTAATTCAGTGATTGATACTGTTGCTATTGTGTCCGAATTTTGGTCGCGTGCGCGGCCGTCACACAGATAACCATATCAATTATGTAAATGTCGGTTCAAAATAGAACTAATAAATAAATAGATAAAGTCGGATTTACTTTTACTACTTCGCCGAAAATTATAAATAAAATATAAATAAAAAATTATAAATATCTGCGATAGACATAAATTTCAATCAAAACCATGATTACGCTTAAAAAAATCCGATTAATTAGATTCATTTGCTAAACGAATTTTAACGGCGTTTTGTGTACACAAGTAAACCGTTCGGGGATGGATACACAGTTACTGACTGTGGACTTTTCCGCCGTAAATTGAATTTGTTTAATCTTGTGTGTTTAGTAAACCAACATCGTCGGAGTTTTCTTTTTTCTCGTGTTTGGCAAATACCCAACCGATGCTTTTTTTCTCCCGCAGTTCGTTTGATTTCTGCTAACGGTGTAATTTTTTTTTACTGTCGTATTTATTTGTATGATGTCTGGAGTCTGGAGATTTTGTAAGCAGGCAATAATAGAAGTAAAAGGAGCAGGGAAGGGTTTGAATTGAAACGCAAATTAGTCGTGGATTTCCAAGGTTAATAGATCGAATAAAAATCAGAGCAGTAACATTTTGTTTACAATTTCTAAATTAAAATTTTCAGAATTTTTAAACGAGTAAGAAATTTAAAGAATTCAGAAAGATAAAAGCAACATTTCTACCACTTATTCTAGGTGTATAAACTTTTTAGACCTTGGATATGTGTTGATGTAACTAAAAATAACTCCTAAAATACATTAATAAACGACATTATTTACCTTTTCCCTGAACGATAGAAATACATTTAGAAATATTTGTATATATTTGGCACGAGGAAGACGTTCTTGAAGAAGAAAGCCAAGAAAAAGAAACATAAAATTTTTACACGCGAAATTCGACATTAGTTTCTAGAAACAGAAATAAAATTCCCATTATCTCTCTCTTGTCTGGTCTCTACATCTGGTTTATTTATTTTTAAAAGGATGGATGTTCATGTAAAAATAACAAGTGTAGATATACACGTGCGTTACAGCTTAGAAAATATTATAACATAAATCTGTTAATACACAAGCTAGCATAAACAACCTCAATGATACACGCGTAAAACACAAAGGAATATTATTATAGAACTTGATTAAATACTTTCTTTTTATATTCATATTCTTTAACGGAAATGCTGTGCAACTTTCACAAAGCTAACATATATTTTCCTTTTAATTTAAGATATGTATCTTACGCTCGACAAACTTAACAATTACGTAATTCTAAATAATTATTTCCCCTAGATTTATTTTCTAATATGTACATCATTTCATTTTACGCGTTTAAAAGTTCTATTTACACGGCTATAAGAGGTACAACCCATGTCAGCGGCGTAAACATTTTATTTTATTTGTAAACATAACATGGCCTTCGATGTAATCTTTTAATTTGCTCGTCTTATCTAATCGGTCGATTACACTTCGTAAAAATATCACCGAGCTCAACTGAAACGAATACCACGGATTTGATCACGTGCTTAGCCTCTAAATTGTAAATACTTTTAATCCTGTTTCTAAATGCAGAGAGTTGAAAAACAATATACAATTAACTGTTTTTTTTTGTAAATATGTGTGTCGTTGTTTAAACGCATCTAATCGTTTTGAATTTTAATCGTTCTCGTTTCTGAAACTTGTTTTTGTAACTAGAAAAGTTGAGAAAAAATATTTTGTCAAGCTTTTCTAAATCCAGATAAGCTCATTTGATTATGACTAAAGATCTCAGGAACCAGCCCAGGTAAAGTTAGCCTCCCTTCTTTCGAGATTTTGAAATTGGTTTCAAGATCTTCTAATCGTTTTTTTCCAGCCCCCTTCACTTTTTCGAAAACCCAAATTTTGAAAGTTGTTCCAGATTATTCTGAACATTGTTCTAAAATTTTAGCTTCCTACCAGATAGAATTCGTAAAATAATTGTGAAAATAAAATTTCAAATTTCAAGATTGTCAGAAATTTCGTTAGTAGGTAAACTATGCCGCTATCACGCCAACCGGTTTTTTTGGTTGTTTTAATCGCTAATTAGATCACTTTCTAATTAAGTTTTCTAATCGACGGAATTCTACTAGTAATGTTGATACTTTGACCCTGAAATGGTTTCAGCTCTGTTTAAATCAGGTCTGATCTGATTAAATCAGACTTGATAATCGGGTCTGATCAGACTGATTTAAACAGAGCTGAAACCATTTCAGGGTCAAAGAATAAACATTACTAGTAGAATTCCGTCACTTAGAAAACCTAATTAGAAAATGATCTAATCAGCGATTAAAAAAAACCGATTGGCGTGATAGCGGCATAGTTTACCTACTCATCAGTGATCGAACGAGGATAGGTCTGTTGGAATCTAGCCCCTCCAAGGTGCCGGATGAGCGGATAGCATACTGAAGTCAGGTGTACATATCTGGACGTTGCTAACAAACCATGGTGCTGTTCTGCAGGATATTGAGTTTCGATTTCTTGAGTAGGACAGACTCTGGAAATGATTAATATTTTGATGTTTAAGCTAAGTGAGCTTTCCAGCACAATAGGGGAGCAAAAATTTTATGTCAGGCTATTCTGGCTTAATTACAGATTCTTGCAAAGATTTACCTCTCTATAATGGAACTTTTTAAGTTGGTTCAAGTTGTTTCAAGCGTGTGCCATATTATTGGAAAGTTTCAGCTTACTATTATGTATACTTCGTGAAATAATTGAGAAAAACGAAAGTAGCTAAACTATGCCGCTATCACGCCAACTGTTTTTTTTAATCGCTAATTAGGTTTTCTAATTGACGGAATTCTGCTAGGAATGTTGATATTTTGACCCTGAAATGGTTTCAGCTCTGTTCAGTCAGGTCTGATCTGATTAAATCAGACTTGATAATCGGGTCTGATCAGACCTGATTTAAACAGAGCTGAAACCATTTCAGGGTCAAAGTATCAACATTACCAGTAGAATTCCGTCAATTAGAAAACCTAATTAGAAACTTATCTAATTAGCGATTAAAAAAATCAAAAAAACCGGTTGGCGTGATAGCGGCATAGTTTACCTACTCTGATGGCTTCCCTGGACTGCAGGAAGTTGGTACCAGACGATGCCCTTGGAGTCTGACCGGCAAAATGGTTTTTATTTCTTACGTTTTGCACACGTTGGGCTTTTTGTAGTTTCGCAAAGTTTCACCCTTCTGTCATGTATACGTCATGAAATAATTGAGAAAAATTATCTATTATCTCTTCACTTTGAAGTACTGTTCAGGATAACTAAAATAATCTAAAACAAAAAAAAAATCGAAATGCTATAACGATAGGTGAGGGGCTGGAAGTGTTGTAGGTACACATTTTTTTTTGTGTTTTGTTTTCAAAATTTAGCGAATAAATAATTTGTAATGACGCTTTAAGTTACATTTAAATTTTCATTTATTAACATTAATTAGCATGTTCTGTGGTTTAAATGGGTCTAGGAATGTTAAGTATAAACATATGCTATGTTTTTGTGTAAAAAACAAAGGAAAGCTAAAGATTTCACACAAATCACTCACTCGTAAAGGCCCAAGAAATCCTGGCGAAGCACAATAATTGACTCAAAGTTTGAAATAATATGGATTGAATCAATGGCATCAACACCTCCCCATTTCTACAGGAGTACTATGAGATGCATAGTTTGGTTTCTTTAGTCTTGTTAGTTAGTGTACAAGTACCAACAAGGGAGCATTTTTTCCTCGTAATGTACTTTCCTGGAAAGTATTTTCGGGACGCGAAATAACATTGTTCAGAATGTACTGGAGGGGTGTTTAATTAAAAAGGATTCTCTAGTTTCGACCGTTCGTAAAAGTTCATTTGCTTTTCGGACACCTTTGACTGTCGAACGAGTGAAATTGCAGCAGACGAAAGCGCTGTAAGGGGCGGAACCTGTCGGTAAAATTGGTTCTTGTTTCTCCCGAATATATACCCGGTCGTTTTTCACGTTTCCAATGATGGAAACAGGATACAGAATTAAAGCTACGTTGAGGTCTTGTGGCGAGGATTTAAAAAGAAAGAGCTTTTCTATATTTTCATCCTGGTGCAGTACAATAAAACAATCTAAAAAAGTATTAGGTACGCAATATATCGAGAAATTGTTGCAACTTTTGCAAATTTAATAGCTGCACAATTATGTTATGCCAAGTTCTCTGGAGCTGACTAACAGTCGAATGTACAGGAACATCTGAAAACTTTAAAGGAAGAATTTCGTATTCTAATACTATGCCCGCAGTGTCGTTTCCTGTATAAAGTCAGTCAGCTACCGCCACCTAATCATTTAAATTTTCCCCTTTTAAAAGTTCAACTTTAGTAGCGGAATAGATATCGCTGCGAGAACTTAAGTTTGTTCTAGATAAAGAAATGCACGTCGTCGCGAAAAGTCAACACCGATGTTGCTGTAGGGATATGAGTTGAATTCCATCCCTTAACTTAAATCAAATTTTACGTCGCGCTAACATGGCCGACGTTCAAAATATTATTAAGATAAGGCATGTGTGGAATTTCGTCTTGTTTCTATCCCGTCTTAGTCGCTCTTTTGTCGAGAATTGATTGAAATTCCAAGTTCGTACACAATTTTTTTTATAGGAAGTAAACAAACGATTTAATTTAATCAAAAAAAAAATTCGCAAACAACGACAAAGCGAAATACTGCGTCTAATTTCGCGAAATCTAATGGCATTACACGTGGACATGACATTTAATCTCATGGTCAAGAAGCGAATACTAACGCACGTTCCTCAGTGCACATTTAATTCGCAAATCAGCGTGAGTTTAGCAAACATAAACAGCGTGTAACGCGCAAAACAGGCATATCTAGTTTAAACAATAACCTTGGCAATAGTACACGTGAGCGGACTGCATTATTTGAAGAAAAAAAAATGCTGCGCACAAATTATTTAAAGATTCCTTCGTAAATGTCTAGCAATTCGATATTCCTCCCTATTGATGTTACAAAAAATCTCAAATGAAAGTGACGTCTTCTCTTAATTGCTTTCGAAAAAAAAAAGACAGCCCGAGGGAAACCTTATCGATTCCAATATCCGATTCAATTTGCAAGGAGGATGCTCAAGTCTGGTACGGGAAAGTTGAAATTTTCTTTGGCAGTCCTTCAGTGAAGGAAAAATTCGTATCTCGTCCATGAACGTAGTAAAGAGACCGTTATTGATGTAATTGAAATAGAATGACTGGGAAGTTGCTAGGAAAATTTTAATTTTCTTTTTTTGAATAACTGTAAAAACCAAATTCATGACAACAACTACTAGAACTAACTGTACACAATGCACAAATAGAGTTATTCGTTCTTTTTTGTGTTGGTTGTTGTCTTCTCTAACGAGAAACCAGCATAAAACTCCTATCATGATAGGATTCTGTCATGTTGTATATGTAGTTGTTATTAGAATAAAACGATGCTTCAGAAGATCAATATGTTTATTCAAAAAACTAACACTAACTATACTACAGGTGACTACAGGTTGATCGCCATATTGTGTACCTCGTTTTTCGTCCCATATTGCTGCCAGCCTACCGGCATCAACTTACCCTGACATCTCCCTTTTTTTTAAGAATTAAGTTTTGTTATTAAAAATTTGAAACATAAGGCTTGTTTTGATTCCGCACTGGAACCAGTTCAGAATCGTTCTAAACGTGCGACCAAATAAATTGCGACCAATAATAAAGTTATGTTAGATATTTGTCACACAGATGGTTTATGATTATGATGGTCGACTATTACAATTGGTTGTGAACCGTTAGGAATGCGAAACCAAAACCTATATATAAACCCTATAATCTGACAAGTATTTTGGTTTCTTAATACCGCGCGATCATTTAAATTCTAAATTAGAGCAGTTTGTGAAATTTAAATTAAGTTGGTATATAAGTACTAATTTACAATTTGAATTGTCAAAGTGACGTTTCAAAATGTTTGATTTAGAACATAAGATGTTTTCTTACTGAAAGTTATTTAAAAAACGCCGAACGACAAGAGAATGGTGAATGGACATATTCAGTACCGCACTGAATCAATGATTTTTAAAATGCCTCCCATAATTTTCCTGCGGATTAACAAAAATTAGTCCAAGAAATTTACACATGTGTGGCGAAATTTCGTAATGTTGGAACTGTGGGTAGGAAAGCTGGTAGTGGCGCGCCCAAAAAAAGAACTCCTGAAATTGTGGCAGATGTTGCAGAAAGAATGGTACAGTCTCCCAAGAAATCTCTTCGCAGATTAGCCCAAGAAATAAACCTTTCATATGGAACTTGTCAAAAAATTTTAAAAGAAAATTTAAATCTTTATCCCTATAAGATTAACGTCGTTCAAGAGCTATTTCCTCGAGATTTTCCTGTCTGAATAGAATACTGTCAGTGGTTTTTGAATAATTTAAATAACAACACTTTGGATTTAACATTTTCTTCGGACGAAGCATGGTTTCACCTATCCGGCTATATAAACAAACAAACTATGCGTATTTGGTCTTCAGAGAATCCTCATGACTTTATTCAATCGCCTCTCCATCCGGAGAAAATTGGTGTTTGGCTAGCGGTTTCTCGAAGGCGTATATTTGGACCTGTGTTTTTTGAAGGAACGATAAATACTGAGAGATATCGAAATAATTTACTTGAACCGTTTTTCTAAAATCTTCATGATGACGAAGTTTTACATGGGTATTTCCAACAGGACAATGCAACAGCTCACAAAGTAAGAGAAAGTGTGGCTCGGATTCGCGAGTTTTATGATAATCGAGTCATTGAATTTCCGCCTCGCAGTCCGGACTTAACGATTCTTGATTATTTCATTTATCCGTATCTGAAAAGCACAGTTTACAAAAATAACCCACAAAATCTTGAAGAACTACAAGAGGCAATTTCTAATGCATGCAACGCTATAACCGTTCAGATGTTGGCAAATGCTTTTGAAAATATGAAACGGAGGGTTAACAGTTGCATTGCAACAGGGGGAGAACACTTTGAACACCGTTTGTAATTCACAATAAAACAAATTTTTCTTGTAATGCTTTCATTTCCATTAAATTTAAATCGATTACACATAAGATTTAAGATTCACAAATGTCACAAAGTATAACATAACCGCAAATTTCATTTAATTAATCATTGACATTCTGGACAACCTAATAAGAAAAAATCCCGCCTGCGACAATTTAGAATTTAAATGGTCGCATGGTAGTTCGACCACTGTTAGATACTAGTTTCCTGTCGAGATCCGAACAATATTGATTAACCAATTCTTTAACACTATTCACCTGTTTTGTATTTGTTTCAATAACACCTACAAATGGATCCATTTCTGCTACTTCTTATTCTTCAATCAAATTTGTTTTCTTGTATCTGCACATCTTCTCAAAGTGGTTATATTTTCTGCAATTTCGACATATCTTCCCATATGCCGAACAATTCTTCTCATGAAATAAACCACATTTTCGACACTTGCTTTGCTTATTGGTGTCTGCTTCTAGTTTTGGTGTTTTCGTTTTATTTTGTTGTTTCCAGTTCAGATTACCTGCATTTTTTCTTACCATACTTACATTTCAAATAGCTGTTTAGACTATGCTTCCGCTAACTCAGCTGCTTTACATACTTATATTTATACATTGTGTTAAATCCAATTTAGCTTCTCTAAATAATCTATCCCGAACTTTTTTTATCTAAAATCCCACAAACTATGCGATCTCTTATCAAACTGTCTCGTAACTCACCAAAATTACAATTTTGACTTAGTTTTTTCAAATCTGTTATAAACATATCAACTGATTCGCATTCTTTTTGTTTCCTAGTATGAAATTCATCATTCATCTTTTCTAAATCCGAAGGAAAAAATGGATGCAAACAATGAACTTTAAGCCACATTCAGCTCCCTCTCTTTATTCTTTGATTTCCCAGAAAGTGTTTGCAAATAGTTTTGAAAAAGGTCCACGCTCTGGCCTTTCAAATTTCACAAACAGCTTCCTAACTTATTGACCAAGAAGTACTTCTCCGAAAATTCAGGCAGTTTTAGAAAATTATCTTTTAAACACTTAAAACAATTGTCTTCTTTCTCTCATGCTTTCAGAAAATGTTAAATCAATTCTGATTCATTGTTTAGAGTGGTAGAATCGGCAAATGAGAGGCAACTAACGACTCGAATTTGTATTAAATGTTCCAAGAATAATATTGATCTATGACTGGTATTGTTTTATTTGATGATGTTCCATAACTGCTTGGCTATCCCACAGACACATAAAAAAACAACTACATACATATGTATATGTATTTGGTAAATCCTTCTTGCAAGTCAAATGTTTCTTTCAACTTCTTTCTTCTTATAGTTGAAATGTGAAAGACTCCATTGTTTTAGTTGAAATCCCAAGAATTTATAACTTTTCTTTGGATAAACCCCAATAACGTACCAAATCATTATATACATCTAACCATCTAATCACTGAAATCACTTGAAAAGGCATCCTCTTCTTGCAAAAGATCTTCGTGGAATTTGCAAAAAAAAAATTGTATGCATTGGAGTTGGAAGCTCACAATTAGGTCTTCTTTCCCTGCTTTGTTTGTTAGTTCTTTTTGAAAATCCTTCAATTTTTACAAAAGGTGGAAGAAACACTTCATGACGTGATTTAATGGATTATGCCAAATCATCAGTCTTTCTGAGGACTTTAGAAAACAGCTTGATTTTGCTCCAATAAGTTAATTTCACTTAATACTACACTACCACAGAATCTGCTAGTTTTATCTTCATTTTTTATGTCGAAGCCAAATTATTGTTCATAACATTTTCGAAGTCACTTGAAGCATTCTTTTCAGCCCCGCAAGATAACTTGTGAAATATTGCTTCAAACTTTCTAACTACTTGACAATTTCAACTTATCATAATTTTGAGGAAAAGGCTCTAAAAACATCCGACATCATAGCAAATCATAAAAGGAAGAGAATAAGTGCCCAAAAAGGCAAATTTTTGCGAACTAACCTCTAAAATTAGTAAACTACGGAGTAGTTCGAGGTTAGTCTAGCCAAAATTGTGCAGTTTAATAAGTAGACCATTAAAATGTTTCCATCCAAATTCTCTGCGAAGAAAATGCATAAAGCCCAAACCAAATTGGTTTAATAAAACATCACCCTAACGTGTTTGTAAATATAGAAATAATATCGCAAAAGGTTTTGGACAATATCTGTCTTGTCACCATTGCCACCACGCCTAAAATATTGCTACTAGAAATAATGCTCAAAGAGATATCAGATTTTTAAATAAATTTAAATAAATAAATTACAACACAATCTTTGGTAAACATGTCATTCTTTCGTATACATTTGTAACGTAACAACTCAAAATAAAAAAAGCCATCTCAAGAGAAAGTATGGCACCAATTTAATAAACAAGCTTTTTTGTAACGCCTTCATCCAGCAGTCGGTTACTGGCTAAGCCATTTGCTCGTAAACAATCACGACTCGAGGACATTTCGTTAACGTAAACATCTGTAACAATCCGATTTTACCACAGCTATACCGCGGATGAGTCATCAATGAGGAGTTGTTTACTATATTTAATATCGAGTGAAGCGCAATATAAAGCCCGGTATAGGAAAACAAAACAAGATAAACTTATAGTAAACAATCCTATGGCGTTCGTTACGTGTCTGAATGAATCTTGTCGTTCTTGCTGAACAAGCGAGTGTTGAAGTTGCGGGGTCATTCACCGAGAGCAAAGTAAAGCAAAACAATTTGTACGGATTCAGCATAGTTGAAGGTTGTTTGCAAATTTACACTTGCATTCGTTTCCTTTACAAAAGATGATTCGCTTTGCAAAAGTAAATATGTACCTCCTTAAATCAATACGACGGAATTTTTCTAACGAATTAAAAAAAAACAATCGCGCGAAAATTTCTTTTCAGTAATTAAATTCTTAAACAAAGCTATCCGCGATCTAATCAGATTACCGTAATTCAATTTTTCTAAAAGCGTCTCGGCACCGCCAGTTGCTAATTTTACCCGAAAATTCCTTGCAAAATTCAAACACTGAAAATAATCTGAATTGATCAAGAGGGGGCTAAACGCTCTCGAGCGCAATGCGGAGGCGGAAAAAGACCCAAGAAAATGATTAGGTGGATATTGTTTAGCTTGCCAGATGTTTACCAGCTCATAAAAAAGATTTAGCCGGTATTAAATCTTCCTTCTACGCTTCTGTGCGTAATTAGCCTCCATTGTACTAGAATCGGACGAGGAGTATCGTTAAAAATAATAAAGAACTCTCGGGGATGGAATACTGCGAATTAAGATTGAAAGGAAAGTTTTAAATTTGCGTGGGAATTACGATTGGAATCCGATGAGTTTAATTCGATTTCCTTCAGTTAATTACATTCTTTCTCAGCATTTTAGCAATCGCGGAAAGTTTTGATACCGAATTGACAGAATTCGCCGGTAGAATTGTTTAAAAAATTGCGCTCGCTAATGCTGGCCCGAGGTCGTAATGTAAAGTAATCTTTACATGCTTCCAACTGGGACGGAATTACGACTTGGGTCAACGCCGGCTAACACATCAAAATCCGTGTCGTAAAACGTGCGTGTTACAATAAATCTTCATTAAAATCCGTACCTACATTTTTCACCATTAATAATTTTGTGGCGGTGGTAGCTTGAGTTTGAAACTAAAATGGTAATGAGCAGAGACATTTTTTATAGAGTGGGTCTCTGGTAATGCCAACAGGGATGTAAAATTGCACAATTATTTTAAAAAAATTAGCTAAAAATGGAAATACACCACATAACTGGTGATTTATTAAGAGAAATAATGCCACCACCTCAACCTCGAATAAAGAATAATGAAAGCCGAAACCAAAATCTTAAATCAATTATAGCAAATCTTCAGAATCTAGGTCTCACCAATTAACTAAAGCAAAACTTGTAATAAATCGACCCCATCCAAATTTAACCAGCCAAAATCCAAAATATTTCCAACTAATCCTAAATTTGCAAAACTCATCGACGGAAAGTTTGAAACGTTCCCAAAAATATTAAACCCAAATTAAAGTTTAAAACTTGCCAGGCATCTGATGATAACAGTTATTCAAGATCCGCTAAAGATTTCATCGCCCAAACTGCCGAATTTCATTTTATTCGTTCACTCATCGTTATACTGGTAAGTAGGACTGGTAAGCATGCTGTCTCCAAAGATCAATCTTGAAAAGAACTGGTAATCACTATTAGCCAATTTATATATGATAGCATTCGACCTACTTTTGGGCGCCAAAACTGTAGTAGTTCTTTGATCATACCATTTTCCTTCTAATACTGGACATACATCTTTAAGCAATTAGATTTCAATGGTGGCACTATAGGCTGTGATGGTTTTGGTGTGGGGAAGAAGTTATTTGGGGAAGATCCAAAAATGAAAGAGTGTAAGGCGCTGCTTGTGGTAAGCCAAGAAATAAATGAGAGATAGATAGAGATAGAAGAAGATTCGTGAGTTGACAGCACTCTCCACATCTTTATCCTTGATGTTGGTCTGCTTGGGTCGATCTCTGTTAGGGGGCTAACGAGAGGACTTGCTAACTGCGACGGCAGCGATGTCCACGGTTTTGGTGTCAAGTGAAATGATAAAATATTCTGCGGATGGGATACATTGCCACACAATTGTGAGATCGCAGTGGATCTGGCAATGACGAGGCAAGAGACAGTGATCTTCCAGTTATTTGCCACCACCCCAAGTTTTGCACACCTTGAGGCGGTGCATAGATAGAGTACTTCCCCGTCTGAAGAGCTTTAGAAGAATTTTTAGACTTGGACTGGATTGGCATCTGACTAAAAAACTGACAATAAGCAGGACGTAGTATGACCTATGAGTACTTGGTTATCAATAACATATGGTTCCTCTTTGCAAACAAATTGATTGGGCAAACTATAAGGGGAGTGGGGTAAATTATAAGATTCTGTTTTGGGCTATATATTATCTTATTATCCAGATAGTTTTACCACTTTTTTAGGTCAATTATAACACTGCAACTCGAACAAAGATCAAATTTATACAATTTTTTTTTAATTCAGAATTTTTTATTCTTTTGCGGGCTTACAATAATTAATATAAAATCTTTTACAAATCGAATGTAATAATAATAATGAAAGGTTGTTAATTTGATGAATCATGGACGGTTACATTTGCATGTGCCACGATTACAACAATTAATACTACCACAATTGCCACAACAATTCCAGCAAGTAATACAAGAAGTATAACACATTTGCAACAAACAGTGCACACTTCACACATAGTTAATAAACTGCAATTGATAGCCCAATCTGACGTCTACTTCTGTCCAACCTTCGTTGAATACTGTCAAATTTCGCTGCCAAATTTTGTATACATAGCATTTAAAAAGTAAGTAAGAATATTGGACCTTCTGTTGTAGTCATCCTATACCACTACTAGAAATAGATTACATCTGATACTTAAAGCCCTAGTGGCAGAAGTGCTTTAGTTCATTGAATTGTCAATTGACAGTAATGACAATTCAATAAAATGGAATAAATTTGATCTTTGTTCGAATTGCAATGTTATAATTGACCTAAAAAAGTGGAAAAACTGTCTGGATAATAAGATAAGTTAAAAAAGGTCATAAAAATACATGTACTAGCTATATATTATCTATTTTTGAACATCTCACCACCCACCCTGTCTTTCCCCGAGACGAGATTATTTGAGTTTGTTCCCCAAAAAGATTACCCGATTGTTCAGAATTTCTTTCTTATATGAGGGAATCCCAAGTCACAAATTACTTGTATGATAGAGATTCTACTGCATGAAGAGTATAGTTGGTAACAAACCTCCACTGTTGCAAAATGTTTCAAAATAATGTTTGGAACTGTAATAACTGGCTTATCCAGGCAAAATTTGTTGGGTAAGAAGAAGAAATTTTGTCCTTTTCCTTATGATTTTTAGGACTCAAAACAAAATTTTTAGAAAAATTTTTTAGTCGTCAAAAAAATAGGAATTTTAAAGGCGTTAGAGTGAGCATCAATTTTGGAGGTGGGTTGAAAATGAAGCTTTTTCTGAAAGAGCCGATTATTTTTGGCCTCTTCGCCGAAATAGATTCATCATTATTTGCAAGTAAATCACCACCAACTTAGCAAATTTGCCCAAAATTTAACATAATTGATAATGAAGAAGTAATTGAAGACAATTTGAATTAACGAAAACACTTGTAGGCAGATTTACTGATTTCCCTTGCTTCCAATTTAAATACCGAAGAATTGCATTAGGAACTTCCTGCTGTCAAAAACTTGTGCACCTTAATATATTCGAATTCGGAAAGGGAGTCATATATCACAGATTTCAAACGTCAGAGTATATAGAAATCATTAAATCACAGATGATATATGGATCGTTTTTATTACAATTTCTCTTTTTTTACATTATAACTAGAAAAGAAACGGAACGATAATAAATGATTTTTGTCGCTTTTCGAAATTTGGTTTTCCCATTTTCCGAGATATATAAATATGTTGCGCGGCCGCGTACAGCATCACCAGGAGCAACATGTATAAAACATATCCCGCCCGGGCCGAAATTCCTGCCGGTGCTACTACATTATGTAAACTTGATACCACCCCATATTCTGTCGTTGTGTTCTTCGGCATTAAAACAAACTTAATTATGTAAATTCCGCCGTATCTTTGCTGTATCAACAAGAAATTACAGAAATTCTCCTGGCGCTCCGAACAACATATAGTTCGGCAGCTACGGCGCTTAAATCAGAAACGTATTTTAATAATTCATATCTACTTTCTCCCCGGAACAAATTTCACAATAGCAAATATACCGTAATATATCTTTGGATGTGACAGGGGTATTGAGAGGAATTTTGTTTTGATATAGATTTCGAAGTTTCTCCGCTTTTAATACCCCGATATTACTCTACGGCTGCTGCAGGAAATACGTATATTACCATAAATCTTTTCATGGTTGAAATGATAATATATAGGCCAATTATTGGACATGCCAACGCATCAATATTTTTTAAACGCCACGTTTTAGTTGCAATCCCGATTATGCTTTAATGGTAGAAGAACGTTTTTGAGAATTGTAAAGACATGTTTTATAGTTCCAAGCCGTGTTTGAGCCTAAAACCTAAGTCTAAGTTCGTCAATACTCATAACTTCCTAAATAGAAATCTTGAAAATCTTGCAAAACGTCAACAAGCATATTGGAGGTACTGTTTAGATGATAAATCTTAAATCTTACAAGGGCAGACCTTCAAGTACAGGTATTGATCAAAGTGTTGATAAGATCTAAGCCAGATTTTGTCTCCTGTCCCCGGTTGAATATTTTGGATCGCTAAGCTGCTTTGCCCCAAGAGTAAAAAATGGTAGACCTTATAGATGATCTAGATCGTTTTCAGCCTAATCCTGAAAGGAAGTCATGACCGGCTATCTTCGATATTGGCACTCTCTTGAATGTCATTTTTTCTTCAAAAAATTATCTCCAAATACTGAAAGTATCAACTTTGCTTGGGACGCAACTACGTTGACAATGAATTTACTATTTTCTCGAAATGAAAAATTAAAAAAAAGATCCTTTTCAAATGAGAAATAATAGTCAATCTCATCAATCATATCTGGCTTCTCAAAAAAAAATCAACTGACAAGCTTTCTTTGTAGTAGATTACTTGAAGAACCAAAAACAAACTTACTAGGAGGAACTATAACGATTATCCAGGCACCTTTTTGAGGATCATCTTAGAAACCAAACATTATTTTGGGAAAAATATATTTATATTAAATTATAATATGTGGAAGTTCGAACTATTGCGTCCGAAAGAGCTGAATAAGATTTAAAATTGCAGAAGTCCTTTTTTTCATATTTTTCGACTAGATTTTACTTGTTTTATAGGATCGGCGAAATCGGTTCAACCAAAAAAAATTTTTAGCACAAAAAATCGAAAAAGCTGCCACCCCCCGTTTCGAATTTTTCGGATTAATTATGAATATTATTGAATTATATTTATTCAACAATGATTAAAATTTTGAAAGGGGCTCGAATAGTTTTTTATATTATTTTACAGAAACCCGGAATTGCGGGAGGTGTATGTGGAAGGGGGGTGAGAGTTGTTTTATAGGATCGGCGAAATAGGTTCAACCAAAAACATTTTTCTATTTATGTGGAAGGGGGGTGAGAGTTAGAATTCCCTATTATTTTAATTATTTTATTTGAAAAAATCGAAAAAAGATTGTGACTAGATTTTAATATAACCAGATGATGGGGGGGGGGGGGGGGGGGGATAAAGGACGAGGACAAAAAATTTTAAAATTTAGAATTTTTCCCATATTTTATGAAAATTAATTTTTATTAGGAATTTTGCAAAATTTTCGAAAAAAGAAAATTAAAATCATAATTTTCAAAGAGTGGCGAAACTTGAGCTACAAGATTAGTGGAGTTGGTGAGTTTTTTGGCGTCTCGATTTTTGGATCAAGACGTATCACAGCAGGATTAATTCCAGCATTAATATAATGAAGAAGAAACAGCGTCGAATATGCCTTCTCTCCCACTTAGACTTCGAACAATTTGATCCTTGCAAAATATCAGAAGTCTCACTGGAGACATGGAGACGTGAGGCCTTGACACCCTCCGAAACGTGTATTTTCGAAGACTGGGAAGCCGAATTCAAACGATTCACTTTGAACAAAATTTTCTTGGTTTTCGCCAAACTTTCTGGTGCCCAAACTCTTCATCATTACTTTTAAAAGCTATTTCATTCCCATTCACGTTTATAACTCTTAAGAGCAAACTCACAACAATAACAACCAACCCCAGATGGGAGAAATTTTTTATTCATTTATTAAGTTTATAAATCTCTTTGTTGTTATTGGCGGCAAAAATTTTTATGATGGTTATTTAACATTGTAAATAATTTTCAATAATAATTTTTTTGTATAATCGTAATGACTCACAGATTTTACCTTGATTACGGTATTAGATAGTCTCCGTCTAAATACACAACAATTCGGACTTAACACAGATGATAAAAAATGAACGATAACCTTGTAACGGTTTCGGAAATATGTAATATGTACAATCAGCGTCAATGAAACCACTAAAATTTCGAAACATATTATCAGATCTAGAAAATTTTGTTATATAAAAAGGTCAACATCAGATACAATTTATCCGCAGTCCAATACAGATAAATATCCCTAGACCGCAAATCCAAAGGTTGCTTGCAGCAATTGAATTACAGTAAATCACAATGTCACTGTATATTAACGCGGACGGACTACAGGCGATCTGCTTTTTGCTCCTGTTCAAGTAATGTCTTTGTCGTGATGTACAACATAAGAGGAGAATTGAATTTTGTTATTTAATTAATACCGACGTATATATTACGCACATCGATTTACGCTTTTTTTAATTTAATTGTTACGTCATTATTGTTTTGACTGTAACGTTCTTGAAAAGGTGCGCCTGCATATTTTAGACATTTCTTATTTAAATATAGTGAAGAATTTTCTTATAATAATTTGGACACACTTAACCTTCAATAGGATGTTATATTTCTACGACCAGTGAATATTCATTTCAATTGTTTCGTTGGGAACATTGAATAACATGTATGATTGTACGTTTTGTTGTTTGTTAATGCGATAATTTCATATATATAGAACTGTTTGTCGTAGTTTTTAGCAATGCAACAAAATAGAACAATCGAAAAATAAATCAAAAACAAACTCGTTAAAAACATCCGTAGAAAATTATTATAAATTTTTAGGTCAGAACAGTGTTTGAATTGATAAAAGCAGCGGATAATACTCAGGTTAATGCATTATAAAATTTGTGAAGTGTTTGTGGTTCGCTACTACACCATCAATTTTATCTAATTACGATTGCTTTCCACTTTCACTCATAACATGTTTGTTATTCTCTCATTATGAATTTGCAATGGAGTCTTTCTTGAGACCATGGCCATATGGCGACAATGCCAAGAATATTTGCTATAAAAATTCCCAATATACAGAAGGCTCACGCAGGCGAACTTTTATTCGGATTTCATGAAGGTCTATCAACGGATTTCATGAAGGTCTATCAATATAATTCGTTCGTGAAACTATTTTCTATTATCTCGTATACTTCCAGTATAGAAAAAGTCATTGCCTATAAACTTTATTATTCTATAGAATTAGAGCGAGAACAGTAAAAAAGAGATTAATAACGCTACACTAAGTAAGCAAGATTGCCTTACAAGAAAAGTATGGACTCAATATTGTCAGTATTGAAATAAAGAAGATTGGAGTAGATGGCTGTAAACTAATTATTGAGCTTAGACATACTTTTGAGTTAATACCTCAGAGAACCATGCCCAGTGATTAAAGTAATCTTTTTGGTTGAAGACCAGCAGGCATTTAACCTCAGTGGCTAAGAAAGAACAAACTTTTTTGATCGTCTTGGTTTTGGAATGCTGAAATTTTTGGATCAACCTACTACTGTTGAAGATGAGATTTTATGTGCCTTCCGGGAAAGCCACAGAATGGTCTAATGCATCAGAAAATGTGTCTTGGCATAAGGAGAAGAAAATCTTTAGCTGCAGCGCATGCAAAACGTGTACATCTGGCTTGTTTGGTCTTATTATAAAACTGCTTACTTAATTTGGTTTTTTAGTGGAAACCACCTGAATGGAGCAGCAGCATTTTTTGCCATAGCATATTTCAGTTCTCCCCTAATAAATTTGCAAGCAATCTTGGTTACAGCATTAACTACTAATGTAACCATATGGCAATGGTGCCAACAATATGTATCCTAAAATTTTGTAACAGTTGCTAATATACAGGGTGGTGCACAAAAGAGATTTAGTCTTAGTCGCTTAAACTATAAAACTTTTTTGATCGCCTCAGTTTTGGGTAACCGCCATTTTTTATTCAATTTCTGTTGAAGATGAATCCTTATTTGGTTTTTGGCACAGTCGCAAAATGATCCAATACATCGATACTGCACGCCCTTCTTGCAAGACCTACATCAGCATATCTGTATTTTAAAGCTGTGAGAGTAAACAGATAGTTCCAGGATATGTCCCTAGAGCTCTCAGTGCTGGTTGGCTGTTCTGAATCCGTCTACACCCTTGGCCAAAAGTATTAGGTACCCTATGATATTGTAGTTTAGGCTGTATAGGCGTAAATTATAAGCTGTTTTTCTCTTTTAAGTTTGTTTATTCGTTAGTTTGAATACTTTTATCAATATTTTGTGGGTCCACTCTTTGCGTTTATGATGGCAGCAATTCTTTGAGGAATGCTGCTAATAAATTTTGCGCACTGTTTCGAGTCTATGGTACTTCATTCCTGAAGCAGCACGTTTTTAACGCCTGATTTGGAAGTAATAGTGTGTCCCTTGACTCGGCGCTTTTAAATACTCCAAAGATCTTCAATGGGAGTCAGGTCTGGGGACTGGGCAGGCCAATCCAACAAGACAACGTTATTGTCACGAAACCAACTCATTATGGTCACTGATTTGTGACAATGGGTATTGTCTTGGAATTGGATCCCATCCATGACACCAAAAATATGTGTAAATGAAGGCCGCAACACAGATTCTTACACATGAACATACTTTTCGTTGTTCATACGACCTTCACAAACAAACATTTTGCCAACGCCAGCGGAAACCATACATCCCCAAACCATAATGTTTTCCTCTCCTCCCTCCTCCCTAACAGTGGCTACTACATAATCGGGGTGGTATTTTTCACCGACTCGACGCCTCACAAATGTCATACCTGGTGTTCCAAATACGTGTGAAGATATTAAAATCAATGAGTTTAAAAACTGGTTAATAATTAAGAAATGATAGAAGCAAGTAACATCTATCACTGAATGTTTTGTAATTCATTGAGTTTAAAAACTTATCTCAAAGTTTGATTCGTCTGACCACACGACATTTTCTCAATCTTGCTCTGTAAAGTGTTGACAGCGGAGAGCCCACTGTAAACGATTTCTTTTGTTGTTGTCCGTGAGCTACGGCTTCTTTCTAGCCTTACAACCCCTTAGGCCCGCTTCTACAAGTCTTCCCCTTGCAGTACGAGCGAAAATGGGGTTTCCAACCTCCTCCGCCAGAGCTGTAGCGAGTTTAGACAAAGTTTTTCTACGATTTTCCAGTGATTCGCGAATAAGTTTTCGGTCCTGGCGATCAGAAGTCAAGTCGTTTTCTGCATCAATTTGATTTGTTAAAGTGTGCTCCTGTCTCACTAAACCTTTTGAGTGCAGATTACACGGCACACCGCGAACAGTTTACAAAATTAGATATTTCCACTTGGGACTTTCCTTGTTCATATAAAACTAGGATTTTCACACGGTTTTCGTATGTAACCCGACTAGATTTTGGCATTTTGTATAAAATAAGATTGTGCTGAAGTACTATAATACTAGGATACTACTTCTTCACTCAAATAATAACAAAAAAAACTGTTCAAAGTCTTTATTAAAGTTTTAAAGATGCATATGTTTCACTGTTGTGTTACTTTATGATGTCATTTTATATTTAGTTCATAACAGTTGTCATTTCTTATTACATTCTTCATCATACTGATATTTTCAGGGGTGCCTAATACTTTTGGCCAAGGTAGTATATCTCAATGTGCAGACGAGTGGATACGTAAACTGGGTCAGCATATTTTCGTATATGTATTGAAAATTGTCGTATTTGGTCTTCGACTATCATCAATTCGGATATGGCTCAATAAATTTGCATGAAATAAAATATAATTTCTCAAAACTTCTGGTATGCTTTAATTGGTGTCATCCCAAAAAGATTTTTGCCTGTGGTACATGCAAAAGGCGGATATTGAAAGTGAATACATGTTTCATCTTCGATTATTGTTGGCTGTTTGGGATCCTAACGTATACAAACAGGTGGATCCGTAAATTCGACCACCACACTTTCGAATATTGAAAATTTTGCGGTGTTTTGTTGACGACCAAATTTACGAAGCCCAGATCAATCCTGATGTTTAGAAATTTCTTTGTTTAGTCATCTTCAATTACCACTTCAAACTGCTGTGTTAGTTGCCCTAACTCTCTTATTTCAGTACAATCTGTGGATGGCCTTCATTCCTAGAAACTTCTTCAGAATAACTGAACTTTAGGAATTGCTTGAGGAATGTCCTTCTTATAATTTCTTGTTCTTGGCAGAAAAATTATTTTCCAATTTTTGACGGATAAATGACGTAAAGCTGGTCTCTAATATGTTATATGAAGAGGTAATGTACTCATTCTAACTACATATTATTATTATGATATACGCAAATAAAATCCTAATCTCTTGAATATTAATAATAGATGCTAGTGTAGGCTCACTGAACATTCTTCGCATTTAAAGTTTTCAAATTATAG
>ML219244.1:0-35792 GCA_004785975.1 Popillia japonica
TTGTAATTGATTTGATAATATGAACAATAATAATGGAGGGTTTTTACAACCAGTCATCTTTCCTGAGAAAGTACGGTTTTGTAAAACGGGATACCTAAATTCACAAAATACATGAATTTGCAGTAGTGATTGATAACCCACATCCACTACCAAGGAATCGCTACATTCAAAGGAACAGAGAAAATAGGTGTTTGGACAGCGATAAACGAAAGGCAAATCATTGGATCAATATTTTTTCAGGAAACATTAACTGCTCAACGGTACCGCACAGAAATTTTAGAACTATTTATCAATCAGTTGGATTGCGATGAAATTCAAAACTAAAAAATAACATATTTTGAATATCTATGTTGAATTTGTATGAAATGCAGCAAAACATCGCACACAAATGCTTAGAAATTAATAACAAGCCGATACTGTTGCAGAATGTTAATAGAAATTTTTACTGTATGTTTCAATGTATAGCTGTTAAAGGACAATATTTTTAACACTTGTTATCACATTCAATTATTATTTATTTATTCGTATTGCAAAATACAAAGTAGGTATGTAGGTATATTAATATTATGATTATATTATAGTTTTCAATAAATACCTATTATTTGTTATTTATTAGAATAATATGTATAAAACTGTCCAAATATTTGCTACTTTATAGGTTCAGTAGTCACTTTTAATTAGCGACATACTTAAAAATATTCTGAATATGTCATATGCTACGTGATGAAGTTTTCAAATGAACGTACAGTTCAAATCTTGAATATTTACCATTACGTTATTCTAGTATTACAGGATTAAGCAAATCAACACGCCCAAGTCAAATTAGCTTCTGAAAACTAATATCTAATTACAGATGACGACAAAAAATAACAGATTGCAAGTTTCAATTTAGATTCACTACGCTAATCGCTTAGTACAATATACAATAGAAAAACTCGACGTTTCGCCGCTAATGTAAGAAGCTTCTTCAGGAACAAGGAGTATCTGGGGGGTACCAGATGGTTACGGTAAAACCTTCTGACGTCAGAAGGTAGCAGAAGTAGCAAAATTATACTTAAATTACCACCGCACCATTGTGAATGGAATTCTATTGAATTAGTTTGGGCACAATTAAAAGATGAATTAGCTGCAAAAAATAAAAGTTTCAAATTAGCCCAAATGAAAGAACTTTTGTTAACTGCAATTACAAATGTAACCCAAAAAATGTGCACAGAATGTGTAGCACATGTAAATAAAGAAGAAGGCAAAATGTACAAGTTAGATGGCTTAATAGATGATGTAGTGGAGACCTATGTTATTTCAATCGGAAATGGTGACACCGCGACAGTGATTTTTGTATCGACAGTGATAGTGCTTCCGATGAAGAACTGTAGAATTATGTGTTTAAAATATATCATTATTGAAACATTGAATTACACCAGCTTTTGTCGATATGTAGTTTAGTAGATCAGCTAGTGCTTCTTTCTATTGTAATTTATAATAGTATATGTAACATCAACTTTAAATTTCTAAAATACAAATTTTATGTTAAGATATATTACTACTACAAACATAATTCAAATAATAAAATACATATTAAAATGATTGTGTACTTATTTTTTTATAAATGTGTTGTATAAGTACGCCAAATTTATTTAAATATCGAAATGTAAATAACAAGTACTTGATTTCATTTTAATTCATCAGTTAAATTTACCGCCAAAATTGCTGTCGGTTTAATTTGCTTAATGTTAAGCGGATTTTATCATTTGGTCCGCTTAATAAAAAACAAGATAAAACAAGGTGTATTTAGGAAACTGACTTTTTATTATCCCCAACAAAACAGAAATTTAGTAATAAATCGAAGAAATTACTCACTATATTCAAATTCAAATACGGATTTAGCGAGAAAGAGCGGCGGTAGGAGTTAATATATTGAGAAGTTAATATATTAATCAGTTCTGGTAACTTACTCCGGGGACCAGAAGGGTTATTGGCGGAGAATAGAAACTTATACCAGTCCCCAGAGAGTATCGAGGTTCGAAATTGACGTAAAATTATTCCTAAGAATAAATTATGTTTTGTTGGTTGAGGGTAGGCATTTTAAAATCTAAATTTAATTAGGAGAGGTTAAAGGATGGTGTCTTATTTACGAAATCTAGTAATATATGTATATTTAATTTGGACACTGGTTTTTGTAAAATATATATCGCTCGTTATAGCAAATGTAAATGAAAGGCAAAAGAGTATTTTATAAGTTTACTAACTGTTCAACTAAAGATCTTTTAAATATCTATCGCTGACGGTAATATTCTAAAGAGGTATAACTAACCCCGTCTCTCAGGATAATAAGTGGCTGAATTGCCATAATGATTATAACGAATATGTTGTTTATAAGTTATTTTGCGTCACATTCGAGTAATATAATAATAATCGGATAATATAATTGTTTGACCATTTAATTACTTCCCATACCGACGGTACCCACCCACTACTCTGTCTCTATAAAATAATTACCTGGAAGTATGTAGTTACAAATGTTTCTTGTGAAATTTCTGACAATATGCATAAAGCAACCTATGCGCATTTTACCTTTTTGCATTAGTTGCAGAATTCTTTTCACCAACTTTGTATAGTTTGTATTAAAACTTCTGCAGTAGTGCTCTCAAAACAAACCTTTCAACCTGTAAAACCAAACATTGTTATGCAGATTCAACGAGCGCATCTAAGGCGCTGTTCAACATAGATAAGAGAGCTTCTCATTACAGCAAAAATAACAATTCAGCTTTTAGAACAAGATAATTTGTGCCTAGGTATGCATTAAGTTTAATTAGTTTCTACGCGAAATATTTTGAGAGGTACGTAATTTCGAAAAGTTCCTGGCAAGTGCATGTAATTTAGTTCAGCGTTACAATCATAAGTTAAAAGATGTAGGTAATGTGCATGAAGGTATTTGTATCAGCTAAACAATACGTTTAGAAGTAGTATCACGTAAACAGCATAGAGAATTTGAGAGGAGCTTCGCAAATAACGGTCGATTTTCTTTCCGGCTATTACAGCGCTATATTATTTTGTGTAGGTAGGTAAATACATACACACATACGTATGTACGTGTTTAATCAGAGCAGGTATTATATTATAAAGTTCTCTTGGGCGGAACCAGTAATGTTAGGAGTATATGTTTGCTGGTGTTCAATCCCATTAGTTTTGTAGCGGATATATACAGAAGCGAATAGTGGCGGAAATGGTTATACATACATACATACACGTAAATTTAAATATTTTTACACCATATATGTGCATATATCTGCTGTGTTAAACGAATATTTATAGAAGTAATACTAGAACCATCTTTTTCAAATTAAGTATGAACTTTTCAACGGGAAATTTATATTGAGTAAACAGAGGCTCTTTCCTTCAAAGAGTACTTAATTACTCTGAAAAGTTCAACAAGAAAGTAATCTTAGTTAGAGAACTAAATTAACTTTAAGGAGAGGGCCTATTTACAAACTGGAAATCCCTTGCAAAAAATTGTCTGTAATTTGACAAAATTGATACATTGGTGTATAGGTACCTACAGCATATTATTAGGAAAACTAACATTTTCTTAAAAGGAGGTTTCATGGTCTCAACCAACTTGAATATTATAGTATATAGTTGAAATTATTACGTGTTGTGTTATGTAACATGTCGTTCTAATTGCATTGCAGCAGAAGAAAGTTTCTATCTAATACAAAGATAGGTTACGATATCCCGGTACTTTTTACTGGAAGCATGTGGCAGGCGTAGCAATACGTATGATATACATTAATCGCTAGAAACTAATGATAATAATAAGATATATTCAGTAGGCACGTAGGTGACGAGGTTAGGCTAGTCGTATTTAACATTCAGGCAAGATTAGATTACTCTGTTAAATAATAACAGAAATGTCGAAAATAGTTTACAGCAACTCCAGCTGCATTTATGTCATATTGCCATGGATAAAGGTAATTTGATAAAATTTACCTTTTCGCGATTCAGGAAAATAAAAATAATAATAGAATTTATTAGGCTCTCAGCTTTACATTTTATCCTATTTAGAAAATGTACCTTCTTAGACATCTTGCTCATTACATACAAATTTAACATTTTCTTCAAATAATAAGTTATAATCCAACATTTCTCCCCGATATTTTATGCTATCAACGCGTTCTAACGTATTACTGAGTATATGAATTTGAATCTGATTAATATTAATATTACTCAATCTGTACTACGTATGTTTACCTATGTTTACTACGTATAACCATAAATTTCGATTTTTTAACCTTTATACTTATAGTATTGTTACACATCTATTCATAAACATCATTAATTATTTTGGCCATATTCTAGATATCATTGCCACATACATAAAACATTGTGGCATCTGCAAACATACACACATCACAATTCCTAAGTCTATCCTTCAAGTCACTAACATTTAAATTAAAAAATAATGGTCCCAACACCGTCCCTTGTGTAACACCATATCGTATAATTGCTCATTCTGGTGGTTTTCCTTCATATACTACGTTTATGCTTTCTGGATGCGCATTAGAAAATGCGAATTAATAAGTACCTACGGATCGAAAACTTAATCTTTTTATGCTTTTCTCGTAATGCGCAATATAAATGATACGCATCGAAATATTTCGAATTAGCCGGGGCGTACAAGGGTTATTGCCAATCGTTTAAGTTTGTAACACAAATGATGTAACCATAACCTTAATTGTACTGTTGTATGTTGTTGTATGTCGTACACATATTGCACTGTGCGCATACAGCTGTCAGATATGTAATATGCCAACACAACACAACCTATTTTTCACATGTGATATGTCGTTCCTTTACATTTTGTTGGTAACCTGCTTTAAGACACTTTGAATTCGAATTAAACGTATATACAACCAAACCGCTATTCTTAAACCACCCTTGAATCAGGATTTCGTCAATTCGCATTTTGTGCTATAATGCGCATCGAGAGGTGTTTATGCTACAGGACTTAGAACTAGAAGGAAAGATTTAGTTTAATATCAGAATAGTTTTTCAGAAATATAAATAAAACAAATTATTTAACACATCAGCAGTAAGAGCTTTAGAAGATTACCCGAAACCAGCAACAGTGTAAAAACGTTAAACATCTGCTATTTGCATAATATCGACGATACTGATTTTCCGTGTAAAAACTGTGCAATCATCTTAGTTCGGAAAATTAGCAGGTTTAAATCATACTGCTAATTTTCCACTACTGCTAAAGAATTGAAACTGTTTAAGTTTATTACGGACAAGCAAAGTAAGTTGCAATACAACTGCGTAGCTGTTGTCAAGTAGAAGTTAAAAAGCAGATAAAACACTGTTAAATGCGTTAAATGTAGTCAATAAATATGGTATAAAATAAATATTTAGATAAAAATAAGATAGCAATCTACAATGTAGCGAGAGCTAAGTTTAACTAGGAACACAAATTGAACGAAAACAACTTCCGAATTAGGTACTACAGCAAAAACCGAGAAAATCTGACACAAATTTAACACAACATATTTTAAATTTTATTATAAGAACCAAAGTTCTACTGCTTATTTCATTGAAGGTAACAGAACGATCAACGTATCTAACACTTTAGCATATTATTTGTATTATTTTCATCGTCTCGTATAATTTCCCATAGGATACTCATACTACACTCAGACTCTAATTTTAAAACGATCGCATCCATCATTTCCTATCTTTGGTTTCATCTATTATTACACCACCTACTCCACTGCTCTCCCGACTATATACAAATTGCAATTTTAATCAAATATGACACTGGTATCGGCAGGTTAGTAATAACAAAATAACGCGGATTTGACAGAATGATTTGTTTACATCAATTCTGTTATGCAAAAGCGTTTTGTATTTAAGTTCGTATACCTACCTAATTTGGGAAAAAAAGGTATGACAAAGAAAATAAATAGTTCAGTGTTATTTACATTTTTTCTGTTGACGCTTAATAATGTATATTTTTTCTGTTCTTTTCAGGTAAGGCGACCTCAAACCCAAATCACTGACTATTACACCAGACTTATGTAAGTACGCAAGATTCTGCAATTATAATATAATTGAAAATTTAGACAAATAGGTAGTTCAGAAAAAGTGATTCTCGGTATTCAGACACAAGTGTTACTTTTCGGTTCTGAAAGCTGTCTAAAGCTATAGTTGTATTAAGAATAAATAAAGCCTGTGATTTATACAATGTGTGTTTGTTCATCTATATATACCGAAAAAAAACAAAATTTCTTTTTGAATTTTTAGCAGTTTATAATGTACTAATAATACATCTACAAATCTAATGCTGTATGCGGCGCAACTCCCAGGAATGGAGTATTATTTTGCAACATTGCAACAGGTTGCACATGAATTAGGGGCCTGCTTCAAAATATGTCCAAAGTCTGCTATTCTTTATAGACACGAAATCCAAAAACAAATAGTAATAGCCACATATTTTACAAAACTGGATTTCTTACTGTAGCTACTTTGAAGAGAAATACAATTAGCTGATGCCAAATATCCAAAAATATGTCAGCGCCAATTTTAAATATTAAATCTGTCAAGAAATGACAGAGCCACAACAGTCACTGGTAATTATTAAATTGGTCTGTAGTATAGTTTATAAGTTAATATTTAAATAAGTTAAATTATTACAACGGAGTGTAATAATTCTGTGTGTTATGTCAGTGTAGGGGCAACATTATATGACTTGAATATAGTTCTAAGCGACTCAGACTTAAACATCATTGCAATAATATAAATACATGACTAATCTATTCCAGCGATTGCGATTTTGCCCTGCTTCTTTCTTCTTTATATGTTTTATGTAATACAGTAAAATGTACATATTTGTATGTATATGATTGATTAGTGTAATCGATATTGATATTATTATTCAGCAGAATCACATTTACTTTTCATCTTGAGTCTGTGATGCTATTATTTGATCTGAAATACAAATGAGTTAGTTAAGCGTTTTCCGCCCAAGAGGTACTTCTTTTAAGTTTTTTTTATGTATGATCAGCACCAGGAATAAACCCATTATCATCACCTTGAACTAATGCAAGATATAATCAAATTGTAAGCCCAGTCGGTGATTTCAAAGCAGTACTTAATCTTTGAATAAAAGCTTGTCGACTATTTAGAATTGTAATGTGTGTCCAAGTTTTATTACTGTGAGCCCTGTATACACCCATGATTCATCGGTATATATTACAGTTACAGATATGTAAATAGCAAGAAGTAAATTGTACTTTCTTCTCTAAATTTCTTGATCTGCCGTAGGTATTTATGCCTCCCTTCATATCGTTAGATAAGTATACTTTTCCATCCTACTTTTTTAAATTCAAAACCCATATAGTCTAACAGTCTATGTAAAGTTGCTCGACTAATGTCAGGAAGATCATCATCAGCATTAAGAACAGCAAGAATTTATTTAATGTAGGTGGCATGTCTTGTATAAAAAAACTTTATGTCGAACATGTGCTTGCACAGTCTGGTCATGTGTATGTCATATACTTGTGTATGCCTTTCCGTTTTTTAGGGTGCTTTGGACTTTACATGCTTCTTGATCGGCTGCACTCACATTCATAGATTTATCGAAATAATTGAAAACATTTGCAATCATATACTTCTCCTGACTGCTAAGTTTCTCTCCCTTACACTGTTTTCTTCATATAGGCTCCATTAATGCCGTGAGCGCTGTAATTTAACCTATAGGTTATGACATCACACTTATGCTAATAAAAAAAAGAATATTATTTTATGCACACTTAGATAGAAGCCTTATTGAAAAAATGATTTATACAACAAAATTAATAAAATAAAAAAAAATAGAGTAGAGTCCGATTATCATAAGAAGTACATGTACTTCACGGCTAAGATGCGCGAATTGTACTTACCATTGGCGTCGTAATAAATTTTAAAAAGAGGTATAAAATTTAAACATTATCGCATAACCTAGAAAAATTAAGTAGAAGCACATTAAGGGTCTGAATTAATTATTGTAATTTTGTCAATGTTTACTCCTTTATTTGCGTAAATCTACTAATAACATCTCAAATCCAATAAACCACACGACGGCTATGAGAGTGGACTTCGCCCAAAAAGCAACAATCGACTCGTCCGAACGCGCTTTCGTTCATAGCACATGATGACGTACATACCAACATGTACTTCTTATAAAAATCGTAATCTACTCAGTACGCAAAAAATTATTGCAAGCTTTATATTATCATTTTCTTCTGAAGTTTACTCTAATTTCTTCAATTGATAAGACGACCATAACAAAACTCAATTCAGTCTACTTTTGTCGTATTTTATAACATAAATTTTTCAATTATCCCAATGTCAATATGATTTATATTTAATGCAAGAGTTTCCCGGTATTTGTATGCTGCGCTTTTCGTTTGGGTTTTATAGACTTTCCTTGTTCGTACGTTAAATTTTATGAACTATGAAAATACAATAAAAACTAAGCCCAATAAATGTAAACGGCCGTCTCATTCCTTACTTCTTATGGCAGAAGGAAAAATTTCATTGCAAAGAAAAGAAAGAGATATTGGGTTATAAAAGGAATATCCGATTTAAATTCTAAGGTAAAGTTTTAAATCTCAATTCGGTTAACATTTTCGGGCAAAAAGGCGAGGAGAAATGATATTCGAAGTATTTTAATATCAAATTGAAGAATGAAGGACGTGCGTACAAGAAAATAAATCGCCACTTCTTAAGGAAATGTTTCTATTTTGTTATTATACAAGAACGATGATATTGAAGTATATAGATTGAACTCCCACTTTCTATGCAAAAAGGAAATTACAAATGATTGCGTAAAATACTGTCTTGTTGCAACAAAGTTAAACTACCTCTCCCCAACGCATCTTCTAAAAGTGTATTAAAACACGTGACAGTTGAATTTGTCTTCTAAATAGGTATTCCGTATCTATAAAGGTTTTTTCAAATATGGATTACAAATAAAAATCAAACTGGCCTGTGCGTAAACACTAAACTGTTGACATCTATGAACGAGCCAAACATAAATTGCAAATGAATTAATTAGTACTAACAAATTGTAGTATTTAATATAAGATGTCCAGGCTATCTAGGTAATTACAAATGGTATCCTTGTTAAAGACATGTAACATTTTAAGATTTAAATATGAGTTAAAATTATGGCTAAATTCCGAAGAGTACCAGAAGGTGAGGGACGTCAGAAGGTCACGGTAACTCGACGTGCTAACCACTCTAAAGGCGACAACCTTCTGACAGGAAAGGCTGTTTTGCAGGGATGACAGGATATACAGGATCTCTAATTAAGACCCCAATCTTCGATTGTAGCTAGGTATGTATATCGTTAAATCAATAGAAATTTTGATTGATGGTATGTTAATAAGGATAAAAGGAGCACATTTTAAAATTGATTGGACTTATACAGGGTCCTAAAAACCGTACCACGTAATTATCATTTTTTTTTAAATTGATTGGTCTACTTATTTCTATTGAACTGAGTGGACTTTCAGATGCTTTGTTCACACCTAAAATAATTTTGCTTTAAAATGCGATGTTGCCAGCTTATTGAATTTTTTATTTTTTTTTGCGAAATCACTACTTCAGTTAAACTTTAATTCCCGCATCATTCTTCATTTATTTTAAATGAAATTTTGCAGAATGTCTAAACTAGCATCATTTTATCTTATAAGCGTGGAGTGTTGTGTGTTTATTATACAGGCTGTCCAAAAATATTATTTGAATATCAATATCTTCAATTCTATTTTATGCTATTTTCTTAAATAGAATACCCTCTATCTAGTAGTATGTGTCGATAGGATATTTATTTATCTTTAAAATGATACCAATATTTTCACTTTTACCTTTGACTATTTTTTGAATTGCAATTGAAGTGTCACAAATAAGAAAATGCGCAATTACTACGCGTGTTTGATTTGTTGTCATGGTTTCAATGACGTAGGTGACTGTGAATTCTAAAGATCGAATTACTACATGTTAGTAAATAATATTGCTGTTTGTGATGGGACCTAGAATAGGAAAATTGAATAAATCAAACGGAGGCGAATTGGTCTTAATAACAAACCTTGTCTGACATGGTCAACACCTGGAAATCCTCATAATAAATTATATACTTAATGCTTTTTTTCTATTTCCTCACCATATCTCTCTAACATGTGACTATTAAAGCAGTGCATTTGATTTGTTTTAATGCAAGACTATTTGTTTCTAAACCAATTAGTTGCACATCATCAATATTGCCTAGTTCTAGGTTATAAATACCTCATGTTATACACGATGTCTTAGCGAGAACGTTCATTAAAAGTTTTTGAGGTTTTGTCCAAAATATAAATTTGAAAATTCAGAATCATATATAATCGATTGCATTCTCTTCACATAAAATATTTTTAGATTTCTAGCGTTTCCAATAGTACCGGAAATCGACCATCAATTTTGTTATTTCAAATTGAACACCCTATATATTCTTACATATTTGGATGTTACACACACTGAATACCGCTGCTTTTTGCAATTTTATTTTGGTGTTTTGTAGTTATTCCATTTAGACATTTATCCAAAAAATTTGGGAACATTAGCTTTTTCGAATATCAATTTAGGGTTCATAATATGCTTAAACAATATATTGGAGGAGGTTTTGACAGCGAGAACGGCTGTGTGGTTACTTGACAATAGCACGCTAACTTTTCGAAACTTTTTAGAACCACTTAGTTTTTTCAAATGGCTCATGGCGTGCTTTATTACTCGTCTGCGGCGTCCAATTTTACATCTTTTACACCTCATATATGTTCGATACCTGAAATTGATAGTGTAGGAGATAAATAGGTTTTTTGGAAAAATGCACATATAACTCACCGATACTTGTGTAGTGTGCCATGGAAAACAGGCGTTCTCAAAGATTTATTATCAAAGTCTAACGTCAACGTTACACTTCGTCGTTTGCAGCTTGTGAGTTAATAATTATCCATTAAGTGCCTTTACATTATTGCTATAGAGTTAAAATGGATGACCATAATGGGAACAATGCAGACCTGGGTAGTATTTCAAATACCTACTAATTCGATTACGATTTAAATACTTTGGTTAATCGAATTACTTTATTTTAAATCACTTTGTATTATGTTAATTGTGATTTGTGATTGCAAATACTTTCGAAAAGTAATTGTAATTATGATTTGTTTTTAACGCTATCTCAGGATCTAAATACTGTTTACAGTATTTCAATAATTTTTTGATAATTCAATTCATTTTTAGTAATCGAATAATTCTTAGGTAATTGAATTAAACTTATCGGGATATACTTTTGTACTCCGTAATTATTGCTTTTGTTTTTGTATTTCACTTTTGTTTATAATAAACTCAATATTTAATAATTATTGTGTGTTTAACATTTTATTACCTAATAGCATTTAGCCGGTACATCAATTTATAAATATTTAACTATCAGATAAAGTTAGCAGCGAATGTATACTGATATTTTAAAATAATTTGCACAATAACGACCTAATCTAAACTCATTCTCATTGATAACTTTATTCCGACACTCAATGATAAAGACTATTCCTTCTGGATAGGTCTTCTGTAAATCAAGGGCAAACAAACGTTTCTTCTCTTGGGAGAGAAACAAAAAACGGTAGCCACTTCAAACATCATCCATGTGGTTTTGGAGACGTAAATATCAAAGGAATTGGCTCTACCATTAAATTCCGTAAGGTTATCAAATTACAACAAATATACTAACCCAAATATAAAGCTTATCTTCATGTCTAACTGTCAATATATGAATTACTTTACAGTAATTTAAATACTTTGGAGTAATTGAATTAGTGCGATAATTGAATTACATTTGAGTAATTAAATTACTTTTGAGGATTTGAATTACTTTTTAGTATTTGAATTACTTTTAAGTATTTTAATTATCTGTTAAATGATTTAAAATCGTGATTTGTCAAAGTATTTGGTAATTGGTAATGGGTATTTGGTAATCTAATTCATAATTATGGTTCAGAAAGTAATGGATATTTGAAATCATTTGGAAATTGACCAGTATTTGGTATTTGTGATTTCAATTACTGTCAGTGAGTAATTGTACCAGGTCTGGAACAATGTTTATACAAATTAAGGCATTCTTAATTTATTTTTACACATGGAAAGTGCGACAAAATTCTTAGTACAACTTGCAGAATATTTAGCGAAAACTATTGGCATTTACCTGCGGCGGCAAAAGGTAAATGTAGAAGAAATCTTAATTTATTAAAGAAAATAGATGTAGAAATCTAGAAAATTATACTAATTGTTTGAAATGGTGGCCGTTCGCAATCAAACACGGTGTTAGGCGTGAAGACATGCCCTTTAAATATAGCTCGTCATAGTTTTTGAGGAGAGAGTATATCGACTGCTGCTGGCATCCTGCTTCTAATTTCTCCCTCGCGTTCGTCGGTGTCTGGTAGACCAGATCTTTCATAGGCAGAAGTCCGTATGCCTCAAACAACGAAGTGTGAGTTTGACGTTAGACTTTGACAATAAATCTCAAAAAAAAAACCTAATTATCTCCTAAACTATCAATTTCAGGTATAGGAGATGTGAGGTGTAAAAGATGTAAAATTGGTCGCCGCAGACAACTAACTAATAAAATATAGGGAGTGCCATTTGAAAAAATTAAATTATGGTTCTTCAGTTTCAAAAAGCTAGGGTACCATAGTAAAGTAACCATATAATGTAGATAGCCGTTCTCGTCGTCAAAAGCTACTCCAAAGTGTTGCTTAAGTATATTATGAACCCCAAATTGGTATTCGAAAGAAATGTCTGCTATAGCAATTTTTTTTAGAATAAAATCAAATAACTACAAAACACCCAAATCAAATTGCAAAAAGTATATGTATAAAACTGCATATGTATACATAAAATGTGTAGAGGTATTAGTAGAATTTGAGATGACAAAGGTAGGCAGCTGGCATAGATAAGTAAAAGAAAATGAAATAATATATATCGAACGACAGCATTTAGTATTAAGTAGGTACACTAGATCCTAGTCTATATTTCAATATAAATATGTTCCATTAAAAGTTTTCCCGGTAAGTTGTGTGTGTTAGATATACACATATATTTTGGGGGCTAAAATATTGTCTTTTCTTTCAGTTTACTTCGTATCCAAAATGTTGTAGAAGTTACAACCGTATAAAACAATTAAATCTAAAGACATTGATAGAAACAACAAACAAGTAATATGCTTCAGTATTAATATAAGAGAAATTTTCCGATTCTCAAGTTTGTAAATATTCGGAAGAACTTATTAAAGTGGAGATATTGTGCTGATATATTGTTTGGTATGTCAGAGAAACTTTTAGATTGAGAGACATACATTTAGTTAAGGAGAGAACTACGGTAAACGATAAAGCTGA
Organism: Popillia japonica; assembly: GCA_004785975.1. NCBI lineage: Eukaryota > Metazoa > Arthropoda > Insecta > Coleoptera > Scarabaeidae > Popillia > Popillia japonica. The sequence goes on from ML219244.1 coordinate 13,458, forward strand.
AATATCTCAAGCGATTTTCTGTATTCTTTATCCTCATAGATATGTGTTTTATTCCTTTGTAATCGTGCTCTACCAAAATTAATTCGAATATTTACATCTTAAGTGACAGTAGCAATACATTAGGTTTGCGTATATTTTGGAATGTAGAATACTAAGTTTAACAGAATTCTTTTGATTTCACAAAATCTACTAAGGCATTTTGATCAAGTAAAGCTGCAACAGAATTATGATAGCAATCAGTATTAAATAGAATAAATATAATAAACCAAACTAAAAGCATAAAAACTGAAAGACTCGACATGTGAATGAGGCTAGAAGCGAAAATCTGATACTGCTAGTCCTTCTGGTGCTTTTCCCCTATAGATGTGTTGTATCGACACCTAAATTCAATCAGTCAAACAAATAAACTTGAGGCAGCAGCATATCCATAAAAATTGTAGTTAATTTTTTCAACTGATAATTATTTGCATCACAGAGCTTCAGATCATAGACTTCGTATTAATCCAGAAAAATCAAGGGTGGTTCCATTCCGTAAAAATGTGTTGAGATGTTATCCAGCAGTAGAATACGCATTTATTTGAATAATAATCTTTTACCAATCGTTAATTCAGCAAGAAATTTAGGTCTTCCTATCGAGAATACATAATTTACGTTTTAAGCAAAACGTTCCCTTAGTTATACAATGACCATTTGGAATACCATTGATGCTTCAGAAAGGGCAGAATGTGGGTCTAGATTAATTTATGGTATTTGAGGTAGGAATAAAATATCGGACACTCTAAAATGGGCTACTTAGTGCAATATGTCTTCACGTCGCAGAGTTCATTTATGCATGCTGTTCTATCACATTATTATGAACAACGCTCCTCTGTACCTGTATAATCGATTATCATTTAAGGCTGACGTTAATAACTTAAATACGAGATTCAAAGGTACTCTAACTCCGCCTATCTTCAGTATTACACTCCTCGAGAGCGTTGTTTTTCGTATAGTACTACCAAAATGTGGAACTCTATACCTCACAGCTATAAGTCATGCACATCTAATAGTGAATTCAAGAGTCGATTGCGGAAACAGCGTTTAAAGATGGTGATAGCTTAAATCTGATGTTTGACACGCATCTAGAACTGATATATTAGTACGTAGATGTTACTCAGATATTGAGGAAAACACTGATTGTTACATCAAAGTATTTTTCCTTAGCAATTCTTAAATACAAAAAAAAGTAAAATAAAAGTACAAAAATATATAAAAAGAAAATTACTTACTCAACGTTACTATGTAAGTGGCTTCTTCAGGAGTCAAGTTGATACGGGAATTGTGATTCTCTGGGTAGAAAGTTTTCACGTCTAACGGGGTTGATAGGTTGATATATCGTGACCGCTTTTTACTCCTCAAGAAGCCACTTACTTAATGGCAAAACATGGAGATTTTTGTTTCCTTTATTTCCTTTTCTTTTTTTTCTTTTTATTTACTTATTTTGTACCGTTTTATTTTATTCTTTGTTTGTACCTATTCACTTTACCATGAGGCGGTGATAATATACAAGACTTCATAATAGAGGTTTGAGCATGGTCTAAATATCAACATAGTTAATAATATATTATAAAATCGTCAATATAAATGAATTCAGGTAACAATAACATGGTCAATTTTTTTACAATAAAACGAACAACACCTACATTGTGGAAGCAGCTATGCCTAGCTTATGTTAGCATTTATTTCAATGGGATTACACATCCATGAAATACTTAACTAAAGCCTCGTACATACTTCAGATATACCTAATGCAACGTATAATCCAACGCGGCCTGTTTTAACATTATAGTGCAACAAACAATGCCCATTTCGTTCAATAAATGTTCTATAGAGCTCGTTTAGCATGGATGCGCGAATGAACAAATTCTATCCGATTGAACGTTTGCAGCTTTTATACTAATAAATAAATTAGCCATTGATAGAAAGCCATTCCGCGGTCAACTAAATTAGGGTAAATCGAGGAGAGATGCATTAAGTGAGATGGCCTAGTGACTGTTTCTATAGAGCAGATATTAATACAGCAAACCTAGCAAAGTTGTACCATGCACTTTGCACTACCGACAAATTGTACGTGTTCGCAGTTCAGCCTGACTTTGGGAATTAGTTCTATTTATACCAATTTATTATAGAAATCTTAAATCGAACACAATATGTAAGTATGTTAGAATGAATGTTTTTTATGTTATTAAGCTTTTTGTTATAGCTTATAAACGTTTAATATTTTCTAACCTTTTTCCACAGCGCTGTAGCAAGTAGATTCATAAACATCTGATGCCTCATCTCTCCTTAAGCAGTAAACTGAGGTGACGCATTCGTGTATAAGGAGGGTCTGCGCATTAATATACATATAATAGGTACATTATAAAACTGCATTCCGCTTAGATAATCCTGGTAATAAATAATATATCTTCTTATCGTATGCCAACAGAATATAACAGAAAAGGAGGCATTAAAAGAGGTGTATGGACAATGGAAAAAATTGTCTGCAGCCTTTGCTCTTGTAGATAGGGGCAATATGGATATCCGAAAACAAGTCGTGAGTTTGGTATTCTGGAAGGCACTTTGCGATGTTAGTCCATCATCTATATTAGGGATTCAAAACGAGGCTAAGATTTTAGTTCACATAAAAAAATTGCAAGAACAATGGCTTTTGAGCTAGCAGAGACCATGAAAATATCTCACAAGTTCAATAGAGAATCGCGCGTTTTTAAGGAAAAAAAAGGAACTTACTATACGCAAATCCGAAAGAGTTTCGGCCACACGTTCTTTAACGATGACAAAAGAAATTGCTGCTTCTTATTTTTCAGTCCTGGAACATATGCTGACTGAAAAGAAATTGATGAACGAACCTGGACTCATTTTCAATATAGACGAGACAGGGCTCCAATAGAATAATCGTCCAGAGCATGATGTCGCTATCAAAGGGTCTAAAGTCATCGCGTCAGTTACGTCTGAAAAAGGAGAAACTATTTCAACTATCGTTTATTGCAATGGGGTAGAGGTTTACATTCCGCCAACTTGCATTTTCAAAGGAAAAAAAAGAAAAACAATATCAAGATCAAATGTCTCCTGGGTCCACAGTTTATGTGTCAGAAAAATCGGGATATGTAAACAATTAAAAATTCTTTCCTTGGCCGAGAGGTAATCTGTACCCCGAAAACCGGCTGAACCGGCGGAAAGCTATTGCTGCTGCTGGATGGCCACGCTTCCCACTGTAGTAACATTGAACTGCTGTAATCTGCATCTGAAAATGGCATTATTTTATTTTGTTTGCCGAGTCAAACTACTCAGTTTTTACATCCCTTGTATAGATGGTTTTGTAGGTTCTTTAACGAGTTTTGTTATTAGGCTTGCAATTGGTTTTTAGGAACAATTCCAGGAAGGCACACAAAGGTTCAGTTTCGTAAACTACTGGCGATTTCGTGGGAGAAGTTTGCTACAATAAAAAACACAGTGTCGTCCTTCAAAGCAACAGGTATAATCCTACTTGATCCTTCTATTATTCCGGATTATGCATATTTCATAGAGAGAGAATCACGAACACATTCGCGATACCATCATTATTCTCTGCCGAATATTTTTATAACCAACACCTTAGATGATCACAAAATCAGAAACCGGTTAATTACACCGCAACCTGTTCACATTCAATGAAACACTATAATACTTCTGGAAAAGTGTTGGATCAAATATCTCGGGTACCAATTATACTTGCCATAGAAAGTACAAGAAAAGGTAACAAACAAGTTTTTTCTGTTCTAGCGAGTTATGACCATATCTCGGAAAAGAAAATAAATTGGCGTTAAAAGGTAAAAGGGCGAAACCAGCAAAAAATGTTAAAAGGGCGCCAAGAACTGGCAAATAAAAGAAGAAGCAGCAACATACTTGTGAATCTGCAGATGATGCAGAGAAAGACTATGATATTATTTTAAGCTCCGAGGATGAGTCAGACCTTCCTGTAAGATGCAGAGTAGTTTAGATCAAAACAAGGAAGACGAAAGAATGGGTTCAGTGCGTGATATGCCACCGGTGGTTGCATGAGAGCTGCAGCAAGCTTAGGGATTAGTGTGATTTTTGTGGAAGGAAGCACTTAGATTAATAGTACTTTTAGACACATTTATTTCATGAACAGTGCCTTTGATTTTAAATATCCTTTTTAGTTTGGATGTATTTTTTGCTTGTATATTGAACAAGAACAAACTGTTGTTTTATTATTATTATTGTTTATTTATTATTTATATTATATATGTAACAATAATGTCAAATACTAAAATAAATTCAAATAAAGTTAATAAACCTTATTATGCGAGTTCATGTCATAAAACGCCCCATCGCTACTATATACAAAGGTGAGATGGCGCATGGTTGACAGAACCAATAAGAATTGATAGTTGTTGTTAGTATTTACGCTTATTTATAATATAGTATAACTTAATTAATTGCTTTTTGACGGACTGAATTTATTTTCATTACTTAAGTATCAAGTAGAATGTACAATTGCAATTTCCAAAAATGTGCGTCATCTCTCTTCGATTATACAAAGAACAAATAAAGATCGAAGAACTTACGAATATAAATCACAAGAGTTTAGTGGCAAATATAAACAAATAGTGGATCTTACAATTAAAAAAGGACACATATTTTATAAGCATATATATATATATATATATATATGTATGTATGCAGGTATATACATCGAATATATATGCTTCCGCCCTTCAATTTGCTTTCTATAAAAACTAAACCCAATAACTTTTAAATTTATTTGAAGCATTCGCAATGAGAGTGATAAATGAAAAACCATAAAGGAATAAATTTTAACGCCCACTAATATTTGAAAAGGCGTTCGTGCGTATGCGCTACATGTCTAGTACAGTTTTCGTCCAAACTGCAGCCGAACATTTCTTTGATGGCACATTAAAACCGACAGCGCTCGAATCGTTAGCGCTAACTCGATGCAACGCAAAGTTCAACACGCAATGTCCGTACACACTGATTGCACTACAGGTTGCGTTACACATTGGATTACATGTTGCTCCTGAAGTGTGTACGAAACTTACATTTGCATTGTATGCCCACATAGTTTTATTTCGCTTAGCTGAGCCTCACCAGTGTCAGCGAGGATTATTTATACTGCGTTTGTTAAATATCGTATCTATTAGTTGCTCTTACGCACTAAAGTGAAACTAGTATTCCTTTATTTGATAGCAAGATTGCTCTATATTTTATTATGACCGAACAGTGAACATTTGAAGTCTTGGTCTTTTGTCGACTGCGCTGGTTAAACATAAAAATATAGGTAGAATCTATTTAATTTCATATTGGAATGAATATTGGCTTTTATGTAAGCACATAAAGATATTTTAGAGTTGTTTAAAAATTTTTATGTATAACATGCAAATACCAATAAAAATGTAACCACTAAAATGAATTTATACTCGGCACCGTCACAAAGTTTGCAAGCAGTTATAAATTCCTTCGTAAAATAAGTGAAAGTGTAGTAAACCCATTAAGAGTATTAGAAACTGAAGCATTTATACACATAATGCCGCAATATCTTTGATATTCAAATGATATTTACGTTACGAAAGTTTAGCTCTTTAAGCCAATGAGGATATTTAAATATATTGCAAAATGACACATTGCCATCAGGAAGCCACATTATCAATCAACTATACACATTCCAGCAAGGTAACAATTGTAACAATTTTAAAGACATAGCAAAAGTGTGTACCAGATTTTTTGAAGGTAAGAAGAGCAGTTGGAGAAGTTTCACTATTGATCTGGTCTGCTCAAAATTCTGACCTATCACCTATTTGACTGTTGTGAGATGACTTGAACAGAAAAGCAACAACTACAGAGCTATCAACAGCTGTGAGAATAATTGGAAAAATCCTGGCAACAAATTAACTCCAGTTAGCTGGAAAAATGAATAAACAGAATGCTCAGAATTGTGATACAACATATAGATGAAAAAATTGTAAATTACATAATGTACCGAATGAATTATTTTGAGATGTATTGCTTGAATTTTTTAATCTGTTTTAAGTTTGTAAATAATTTTCTTTTATTAAGTTATAATATATACAAATGCATGTTTTTTCTGAAAATTTCTTGTTGCTTCCAAACTTTGTGACGGTAGTGTACATATTTGTCTATAAATTTTTCTGAAATTAAATAACATTTCTTTGATGACATGATTTAGATGTTAAAATAAGACCGATGTACGCATCCGATTAGTCTATGATGATCACTCATTTTCATTGGTGCCATTCTAATCCTATACTAGATAATCGTAGCATTTAAAAATGCTGAAATATTAGGTGAATTAATACTTTGCAACTCATACATTAAGTACATGATCAGCAAGTTTGTGGTGACGTCTTCACGGGCAATGACTAACGGTGGCAATAATAAGTAGTTTGTATTTGCCGGAATTTGTCCGGTTGCTATTACTAAGAGACTCCTTTTTCTGTTTTAGTTGAATATGAATGTGTGTCGGTTGTGGTTATTGTAACATATTTAAAGGATACGCCACGTTACGGGGTCAAGTTCTTGTTATTGTTTTTTGTCTTATTGCACAGTGCTTTCATTTAATACCAAAACCCAAGTGGCCTCTTTTTAGATATGCAAGTTTTTATTTACATACACATATATTGTAAATAATCGCAACTAACAATAAGTAACAGAAAAATAGCTATAATAAATGCTGTAAGTGGTTACCATTGTTATCTAAACAAATATTTACTCTGCAATTTAAATTTTCTAATACATTCTGTAGTCCCTCTATGGTGATATTATTTATCTCTTATCGTATAGTTGCTTGAAGTTCGTCTAAATTATGTAATCCAATTCTGAAGACTTTATTTTTTACATTGCCAACCAAATAAAAGTTTAATGGTGTCAGGGCTGCAGAGAGTAAGTTTTCGCTAATCAGTCTATTATCAGAAAATTGTCTGAGATGTTCCTTCGCATCTCTAGCTCTCAGTGCGGGGGCATTGTCTTGCTGAGAGAAACCTTATTGTAGCTCATCATCCGTGTAGTTGTGATATGAATTCGATAATATGACACGGTATCGTGCAGCTATAATGGTTTCATGGAAAAATATTGGTCCAATAATTCTTCGCTTAGACACTGATACCCAAATTCCCATTTTTATAGGATGTAAACTGGTTTCGACAAATTCATGAGGATTGTCAGTAGCCCAAGTTCAGTAGTTCTGTGAATTAGTGTACCCGGAAAGATGGAACCAAACTTCATCACTAAAGAACGTCATGACGAGAACATTATTATTTAACCTCTAGTCGCACACACTTTTAACTTAAATATCTATTCTCTTAATCAACATATATATTGTTGCATTTATGTATTCTTCAGACATCTATTGTGAACACCTTACACTACATAGACACCGATTCGATTGTTTGGTTTATTATAAATAAATTCATAAGTGGTCATCATGCATCAGATGGCGCTTCAGTCAGTACATACCATCGAAACCAAATCGTTACGGAATCAAGATTTTCGCCATGTCTGATGCGAGAAATTTCTATACAGTAAATATGGAAGTTAATTTAGGTACACAACCTGAAGGTCCATATAAAACCAACAACGCTGCTCAAGAAGTAGTTGGCCGTTTGCTCAAACCTGTAGATAGAACAGGAAGAAATATGACAACCGATAATTGGTATACTAGTATTCCCCTTGCTGATCGTTTGTTGATGACCACAACATAACAACTGTGGGGACGCTGCGAAAAACTAGAAAAGAGATTCCTAACAAAAACAGCGGAAGTAAAAAGCACGATTTTTGGATTTCAAAAAAACAAAACTTTACTCTCCTACGTACCGAAGAAGTAAAAGCTGTTTTGTTACTATCCACAATGCATCTCGATAAAGCCATAGGTGTTAGTACTGGAACTGAAGGAAAACCCGAAATCCTGACAAATTATGTGCCACATACAATGTAGGTAGACGAACTAGGAGATGGCCGCTAGCTCCCTTTTTCCATCGTCTAAACGTGTGCACCCTAAATGCATCCATTATTTACAAGCATAGTACTCCAGATTCAAAGGTGAAACTTCCTGAAACTACTAGGAAAAGATCTGACACAACAACATAAAATAAATCGTTTACAGTGTGCCCAAGTTCCAAGGAAAATAAGAAAATTGCTTGCGGAATATACTGAGCTAGAACCACAACAAGAACAAGATGCAACAACGAATTCAAGAACGAGGTGCTACTTGTGTCCTAGATCAAAAAATTGACATTCTTGGGCAGATATGCTCAAACTGCAGGAAAAGCATTTGTTCGGAGCATAACAAGAATTTTTGCCACGAATGATGCAATTAGTAGGTTGACAAAGAAATTGCAATATATGTACCTACTTTTTAGTTTAATTTAGTGTTTCAATACTTATTAATATTATTGTTGTCAGTAACATTATTATTATTGTGATATTATTACTATTATTTCACACTTTCGATATATAAATAAAATTTGGACTACTATTTGTCAAACTTTTTAATTAGTGTACAAAAATAACAGGTAAGAGCGTTGGCGCCTACAAGGCACCACGCGGTATTTATGTATACAGAGTTAGCATCAACGGCAAAATGTAACCCTTCGTTCAAAATCAATTGGAAGTAATTGTTGTACTACTGTTAATTTATAAGAGTGCACATCAAGCCTTTTTGGAAGGGCTTTGTGACAAGTTCCCACAGAACGCCTTAAGGGAAAATAGAACGACAATGACTTCTTAACATTAAAATATGCAATTAATACCTGTACGGGTATTTTCTGCAGAATACGCTCCATTCTTTCACGAATATCATCTAAGACATCTTCGGTTAATTTGTAGGTCTGCCCGTAGGATTATTTTTGCAAATGCAATATCTACCTTCAAAACGGCGACATAACATGATGGTGTTTCAGTGGATCGTAATTAAAATCTGCGAACGCCTGAGTGAATTGCTCAATACAACTTTGTAGATAACAATTCCAATTCCCATTATCATTTCGTGTACAACTTGTGTGATGTGTTTTTAGAATAAAGGCATTATGCTCCAGTGTAAACACCATTATGATAATCTGAAACAACAATTCCTCTTTTCATTGACGTTACAATTAATGTGCTACACACATGTGGGCACTGCACACTGAACAAGCACCTGTTTCGCATGGGCTTAGCAAATTCCCCCCAGTGCAGAAGCTGCGGGGACGTGGAGGAAACTCCCGTGCATCTCCTTTCCGACTGCCCTGCATGGGATATGGAAAGGCGGAGCTACTTTGGGGTCGCGAGATTGGACGAACCCAAACTAGAGAAACTGACTCTGGACCAGTTCGCACACTTTTTCTCACAGGTGCAACTGGGATGGAGGGCTTAAACGATATGGGGGCACAATAGGTCCTTTTGGCCGAGTGGCCGTACGGGATCACCCGCCCATGGGACAATACAAAAAAAAAAAAATGTGCTAGAAACTTACCAAGCACACAAGGTATTATTTCCTGGTAGTTTAAAAAAAATTATGACAATTAACGAAAACGCAAGAATAAAATAAAACTGAAAACAACGAGGGAAACAGAGCCGCATAAAAACTGTGAAATATCGATGTTACAACGTTCAGGTTAGACCGTTGAGACACCTTAGAGTCTTACCAACATATTATTTACATCTTACATCAGAGATCACGCGGGTTTTGATTCTAAATGATGGGAACAGGAAACTCTTTGAGCACATCTACTAGATTTTTATTGTATAATATCTTCTGTACTGATATATTTTCTAAACTGGAGCACATAACTCTTGAAAAAAGTCACTTTATTTAATAAGTATCCGATATTTTTTTATTGTATTGCAGTAGGTATATTTGTTTTTCAAATGTACATTGATCTTTAACAAAGTGGTAGAGGTCCTCTCGTATAAGCATATCAATTCATACGCTTATTATTACTTTCATAAAAGATATATTACCAAAACCACTACAATTCATTAATACAGCTTTATAAAGAAAAATAAAAAACAACAGTTACTCTGCTATACTAAATGCCCTCAGTTTTAGGACTCCACTTAAGTAAAATAAAGTCGATCCAACCTAACGAAAGAGAATAAACAATAATTACTCTGCCATGCTAAATAGCCTTAGTTTTAGGTCTCCACTTAAGTGAAAATAAAGTCGATCCAACTGTTGTTTATTTTCGATAACTGATAATTCTTCCAGTGTCATTACGCCAAGGAACCGCTGGCCGCTCAGGGTTCGATATATAGGGCAATTCAACAAGATCTGTTCAATGGTTTTCAGCATATGTGAACTACATATTGAGGATACCTCTTCGGTATGTATTTCCTCTAGTAGTCGGTTAAAATACAGTGTAATCTTCTTTTTACTGACTATTCTAACTTGGCTTACTAATCTTGTTCTAGGAATAGGTGCACGAAGATATAAGTATGGTTCCCCCATTTCCAATGAGCTTATTTTACGATGCAGCTCTGAGTAATTTGACGTTATTGCCGCTTGGATATCTTTGCTCCGTTCATTCTTGATAGCTTTTTCTATTATATCACTTTTATTTTTCTTTAATTCGAAACCTGTAGTACTTGAATTACTAAGATTAATCTCACCGACTGAGCAATATAATTGCTTTACTTGTGTTAACCAATTAAACGGCTCCATATTTTCATTTTTGGCGTCTTTCTAAACCAAAGCTCTTAGACATTTTCTATGCAGTCTTTCTTGGGGTGTACTTAAAATTGTTTCATACCATGCAGTAATACGCTCTAAACGGGAATTCTCAAATGTTCTAATCTTATCTCTGGGGATATCATACTGCTTTGTGTGTTTATCGGCCAATGAAAGAGGTTTTTCAAAAATGGTACCTGAACTTTCTCTGTCCTGTGTATATCTAAGCGACCATATGTATTTCACTTCCATACCACAGTACTGCTCTACCATTGACTGAAATAACTTATTTTGTTTCGAAACTATGAGACTTTGCTTTTATCAGTAGCATATTAAGACTAGCGCTAGCTTCGTTAAGGTAAGTATAACTTTTTTCATAATCTTATTTAACGTCATCATACAATAATAATAATAAATAGAAAAAATGTGCATGTACAGTGTAGGCAGCGGATATATGTACCTATATGTATAAAACTAAATATACTGAAACTATTGTAACCTGAGGTAGATAACAAAGTAAATAATGCAGTCAATAACAACTATCTTGAAAAGTTTTAGCTATTACTTTAAAAGTATCAACGTGAATATCACATAAGTTTGACATTTTATTATAATTCATACATATTATAAATATCGGCGACCTAATTAAAACGTTAGTTTTACTCGTTTCACAATAGAATAAGTATTGAGATTGTGTGCCTAACCTTGGAACGTGGTACAATAACCAGGGACAATCTATCATATTGTTTAATAATCCACGTAGCAATTTTAAACTCAAAGTAATACGTCGTTTCCTTAGTGGCACCACATCAAACCTTCTTAACAGAATAGAGTCATCCAGCCCACGGCCCGGATAAATACCATCACATAGGTAGTGAATGTATGAAGTAGGTACCTACATATGTACATTAGGTACTTCAAGAATCATCGTTGTGTGCGTTTGGTAGATTGGGTACCATATCATTGCTGCATATTCAAGTTTAGATCTAATAAATGTGAAATACAAACTTAAGAGGCATCTAATGTCCTTAAACTCGCGGCAGTTACGATATATGAATCCGTATGTTCTATATTCCTTAGATACTATTAAATGGATATGGTCCACAAACATCAACTTGCTATCAAATATTACTCCCAGATCTTTCATGGTATGACAACGCTTAGGTTTTTTTGAATATGATACCATTTTACACTTTGCTATGTTTAATAAAAGATGATTATTGTGGCACCAAGTCTCAACCACTGTCAGGTCTCGTTGAAGCCGATAACAATCATCAAGGGACTCAATTTTAGTATATATCTTGAGATCATCTGCAAATAACAGTTTCTCGCATGTAATCACACTTGCGATATCATTTATAAATATAAGAAATAAAAGTGGTCCCAGGTTAGATCCCTGTGGTATTCCAGATGTAGGTGAAAAAACATTAGATCTTGTATTAAAGTATTCTACGTATTGTTCTCTGCCAATTAAATAAGATTTAAACAAGTAAAGTAGCTGCATCGAAAGACCCACTGTTTCAAGTTTCTTCAATAAAATATAGTGATCAATTTTGTCAAATGCTTTTTGGAAATCTGTGTAAATCACATCAACTTGTCCTTGTTTATTTACAATATCAGAGGCATATTGACAAAGACAGCTTAAGTTAGTTACTGTAGAACGCTTAACCATGAAACCATGTTGAGCAGGAGTTATGAGATGTTTTATGTGATTGTAAATGTAATTGCAAAGTATTGTTTGAAAAATTTTGGCAAAATTACAAAGAATAGATAGTCTGTAGTTGGAAATTTCATTTGCGTCAGACTTGAACGTAGGAACAATTCGTGATACCTTCCAAAGATCAGGTAAAGTAGCAGTTTTTAATATTAAGTAGATAAGACAGTGGTTTTGCAAATACGGATGCACAGTCTCGAATAATGAAACTCGGGATTTTATCCGCACCGCTTAAGAAACTATTCTTGGAGTTCTTTAAACATTTCAGAACTTCGTCTTCTGTAATAATTGGTATTCCAAAAGTAAAGGGTGTCACTGTACTACAAGAAAGTCTAGTCTAACCTCGCTTAGAATTCGCGAACTGCCACAGTTTTCTAGGATCCTGCTTCAAATTGTTTTGAATATTGCGTACGTAGTTCAAACTTTACACAAAAACGAGGATGATTGACGTCCTCATTAACTAGTGAGTAGTCGTTACGTAGAACTGTACATGAAAAATTCGAAAGGAGCAGATCTAAAAGTCGATTATTTACGTTAAGTATAGTATTAAATTGGGATACATTGCAAAACTCTTGAAAGTTATTTATCATCATACGGTTTCTTTCGTTAAGATCTATGTTGTAAGTTGGAATATTAAAGTCGCTTAATATAACTACACTATTACATGAACCAATATTAAGTTCTAATAGAGACAAAAAATGTAAGTAAGTATCATATGTTACTGACGGAGGTACATATGTATATAACAAAAATAAACATTTGAAACCTATTGGCAAGAGAGATTTTACAAGCTACAATATCTATTTCTGGCACTGAATTCTTAATACTTTGGAAATCAACAGCACTGGTAACAATTTTTCTATCAACAGCCAAAAGAACACCTCCTCCCTTTGTACATCTAGTAGCACGCGTATTCGTATTATCCCTAAAAACAATGTAATCACCAGAAAAAAGCTCCGCGTTATCCACTTCGGGCGACAGCCACGTTTCTGTTAAACACAGTACATCATAACTGCATGCCAACACGCTATTATAAAATTTGAAAAGCTAAGTATTAAGACCTCTAACTTTCTGGTAATAACAGGTGATTTCAGGGCTGCACTTGGGTTCCTTTAGTTTAACTAGATGATTTCGTAAGCAGCATGTATGTACTTTTTTTTTAATTTTCAAATTTTTCTCCCCATTGGCAACTCTTGTCCGCACTTCAGCTTTAGCATCATTATACAGTCGTATCTGCATAGGAGTTTTATCGGATGATATAAATGCATTCTTGTATTTTGATATGTTCTTTAGTGTTTTCGCTTTACGAATAGCAGCATATGAGATTTCCTCATTATCCATTATTGCCTTAATAGGCCTAGGTCTCACTTGTGCTGATAATTGCTTCCGCAGTCTAAATATTTTCCAATTAGCTTGTTCTACATCAGAAACACACATTTTAAAATTAGAGACACTTCCACATTTTCAGCAGCTGCACGTGCAGCATCATCTAAGTCATCTGACTGTTCCAGTACTCCAAACAATATAATTTTTTTCTTTCTGATCTGTCGCTCATTCATTTCATCAATAATTTCCTCCATTATGCAGTCCACTTTTGGCGCTACATTTTGACAATTAATTTCGCGCTAAATTATTTAGTTTTTCATTACATTCATTTTTTAATGCCTCTAGGGCCGAAGCGAAATCGGTTTTTAAAGAAGCGATTAAAGTTTTAAATACTCCAAATTGAGCCATGTTGCTGTTGCAATTATTGCAAACTACTTCTATACAACGCGCTTTAGCTCTAGTGATCATAGCATAATTTTCAGATATTCCAGCGCAAGTAGAATGAATGAATCCACGAGATGCATCACATTGTAGACTGGAGGAGTTAGATTTGATGATAAATGTACAATTTTTACAGGTATTCATTGTCAAAAGTAAACAAATAATGTAGCAAAATAGATAAAGGAATAAGGAATTGGACAGGGACACACTTTTCGCACTGTAGTGCATCATATGTAAAGTATCCTGAGTCTTTCTTTCTCTTGTCTTTATGGAATCATACTACTTTTGTTTTTTCCGTGTTAAAATTTAGGCTGTTGTCTACGCAGTATTTGTGTAATATTGCAAGCTTTTTGTTTCCTGTATAGGTGATCTAGCAAATAGTGCAATTTCATCGGCATAAACCAACATTTCCACGGATTTTCTACTTGTGATCTTTATTCCTTCTATCCCATGTCTAACGTAAAGTACTCCACTATATCTGCAATAGATATGGCAAAAAGTAGCGGGGACAAAGAATCTCCTTGGAGAACACCGGCGTTCATGTCGACAAATTCTCATGTTTCTTCGTAGCCGGGGACCATTATACGGAATTTGTCTTACGGTACTTTTAACATACAATATTTCCACTAACTCCAGTTTTATATAATTTCAGTCCAAGCTTTCTTTGATCGGCCGAGTCAAACGCTTTTTTGAAGAAGTTTGGCATGATATTCAAACCAATGAAATAGATAAATATGAAACTGAATCACCGTCTTTCCAGTACTACCATTTTATTGCATTAATATTAAGCAAAACTATACAACAATATAGCAAAAATGATTCTAATAGAAATATGTCTTGAAAAAGTATCTAGTATAGGTACTTACAACCTAGAGTGAAGTTCAAATAACCGCGAAAGCAGCTAACGTAGAGCTATGACACGTATCGTGACCTCGCTAATCGATAAAATTTCCCGCCGTGTTGCCGCACAACATCCTCTGCGCTATGCGTAGATCGTAACTTTGAGAGCGATCGGTTCACTCGTAATCGTAGAACATCAAACTGTGCATGTACACATTATATGCATATAGACATTGCATACATAACGTATATATGTATATTGTATCTCCTGGCACGCATTACTGAGATTACTCTTTGTTCTTACAAACACTATAAATACCAACGGTGGCGCGACGGTCGGATGAAATCCTGTTCAGGCGACGGCGACCCATTGCTACTGCCATCACTGCTAAACGAGCGCTACTGCTTCTAGGATTGCTTTTATTTTGCACTGTACATTAATTTGCTGTAATTTTTAAATATTTTGAACCAATTGAAAATTAATCGTATACCGAGGCGAAGGTGTTTCTCAGTATTTAATGTTTGTAGTGTCATATGCGTGCACATGTGAATGCTAAGAAATACAATACATAAGTAGATCGTTATGAACACTTTCAAAGTCTCTTGAGTAAAATATCTACATCTATAAACTTTTTATGTCCTTACACTAGTATATCGTAAATGTTTTCGATATTACTCGATATTACACACAATACACATATGTACATATGTATGTATATGTTTATAAAATATATTCCCCACTTTCGATACAGCCACTGCTCATCCCGTAACATATCAGTTACATAAATGTTAAACTTGAATTTGGGTCTCTTTCCCTTGAGTTTAACTACTATATGTATGTATGTAGGTATATACACTCTCGTTCTAAAGTAATGTCTGCCCCAGCCAACGGGTTCATATTAATAACGCTTTCCAATGGACGTACTTTAGCCGTCGGGCGACCTCGGTTATAGCAAAACTGGGTAACCGAGGTCGCTCGACGGCTAGAGTACGTCCATTGGAAGGCGTTATTGATATGAACCCGTTGATTGGGGGAGACATTACTTTAGAAAGAGAGTGTACACGTGGAACTTTTCAGTGTCCTCTAAATCTAGCCTCTAGAAAACTTCTACTTACAAATATAATCATCTAGCTTCGTTGGCAACATTATTGATGTTCTTTTATCGCGGCAGCTTTCTGAAAGTTACTTTAACTTTCGGAAATTAAATAGGGTAGTAACGGTTAAGGATTTTTTTATTTGTGTTGCTGTTCTACACCACGTCACAGAAATGTTCAAAGCCTCCCACCCTTTCAATATACACTAAAACATAAAGATAACAATATGAACGTATGTCATTCGTTTGTAGCGTATTCGAAAACATCCCTGTTTTATTGACAAATAATTACGAAAAATGATATTGTATTAAAAACTATCTGCAAACAACTACCTACGAAAACCATTTAGTAGGTAGAAGTAGTTAGTAGTAAATCATTGACCTGTCAAACTGAACCAAGAAATGTTTTTAACAAAAAGAACAGAAAATAAATTAACATAATTGAAACAAATAAAAATTTAACCAGTTTTTGTCATAATTTTCATTTACTTATATGCAATAACAAGTTTGTAAAGAAGTTGTTTCAATTATGACTGTTGATACTTGCAATATTTGCAAGGTGCTAAAGTCATACCATTAAAATCCTTTTCCAGCTTTTTAGAGAAATTACACCAACATTTTGAATAGTAATATACTGTATAATATGTGAGTATCACATTGGAATGACTTGGAAGTGAATGGAAATTTAGGTCATTTATTAACCCATTTATTTCCATAACACCAAAAAAAAATTTTTTTTCGTAATAAAAAGTAATAATTCAAAATTGAAAATGGGATTACCCGTTCGCAAATGTTTATTAGGTTGTTTAATTACTTATTAACGCAATGCTTCTAACAGTACATACGAAATTATTACTTTTTAGTACGAATTTTGTTTTGTGTTGCGTTAACTATGGGACCCTCTAAGGAAGCTGCAACAATGGCTGGGCACATATGTAGTAGCGAGCGGATGAAATGGGCCATAAACACCTTTCAGCCTTTCAAGACACCAGGAGTAGATGGGATTCTTCCAATTCTACTTCAACAAAGCTCGGAAGAAATCTTACCGCACATAAGACGGATAAGCTGGAGCAGTCTAGAACCGGGATATATACCACAAGTTTCGAAAAGGACTAAAGTCACGTTCATACCAAAAGCAGGGAAAAAGGATGTTACGCACCCTAAATCTCAAAGACCTATCAGCCTAACATCATTTCTTCTGAAAACAGTGGAGAAGGCGGTAGATAATTACATCAGGACAGATATCTTGGAGCGGGTGCCACTGCACCCCCGTCAGCACGCCTACCAAATGGGCAAATCCACTGAGACTGCATTAGTGGAGTTGACAGGTCAGATCCAAGAAGCACTGATGAAGAAAGAAACTGTAATGTGCGCCTTTCTAGATATAGAGGGCGCTTTTGACATCACTCCGCATGAGGCTGTCAAAAAAGCATTAACCAAGCGAGGGGTAGACGGTACGACGACCAGATGGTTCTCGCACCTACTCTCTACCAGGACAGTAGAAACGTAGATGGAAAATAAAGCCATCTATTTCTACGACTAGAGGATGTCCATTAGGGGGAGTTACCTCCCCACTCATGTGAAGCTTGACAGTAGACGAACTCCTTTGCAACTTGACCAAACTAGGCATATCTTGTCAAGGGTATGCCGACGACATAGTCATTTATGCAAGGGGAAAGTTTGATAATACCCTCTGCGACCTCGTTCAA
The DNA here is from genome assembly GCA_004785975.1 of Popillia japonica. NCBI lineage: Eukaryota > Metazoa > Arthropoda > Insecta > Coleoptera > Scarabaeidae > Popillia > Popillia japonica. The sequence continues at coordinate 31,299 of ML219244.1, forward strand.
AGAGGACTTACTACTAGGAAAAAGTGGTGCCTATCAGTGGATCTATACGTAAACCTCACTAAGACCACTCTTATAGCATTCACAAGAAAAAGGAAATCAAGTCTCAAAACCATAAGGATTGATGGGTAAGAGATAGATTGGAAGAAGTAGGTGAAATATCTAGGCTTCATGCTAGACAATAAACTTTCGTGGAACAGGCATGTGCTTGAAGTAACAAACAAGGCAAAAAAGGCCTTAGTGGTCTGTAGAAACTTTGCAGGAAATAATTGGGGATGTAACCCAAAAATACTGCTCTGGATGTATACTGCACTAGTGAGAACAATGATCACTTATGGAGCAGTGGCTTGGAGCAAAAGAGCTAACCTGGCTAGTGCGAGGGCTAATCTTGCCAAAGTGCAAAGACTAGCATGTATATGCATAACTGGGGCAATGAAAACCTGTCCCACAGCAGCCATTGAAGTGGTATTAAACCTAGCTCCTCTCCACATCTTGGTAGAGAGCACAGCGAAAAGGACCACACGTAGAATGATCGAGGAAGGATTAGCTAGGCATACGCCTCAGCCACCTGATGTCGAGGAAACCTGGGACATGCCGCGAAATGATTTTCCAAGGAGGTTCAGTTTTGTGAAAAGGTTCACCACAAAGCTTAGCACCAGAAGTGAATGGGACAAAGACACCGTTTCGAAACTTAATAGTAACGCTATCAAATGGTACACTGATCTCCAAAACGGCAGAGGGAACTGGAATAGGGATATATGTACGTACGAAGAAATTCACAATTTATAAGAATTGATAGGTTGTTGTGAATCAGATTATCTAATTAAAAACTTTGTGACAGTTTCATACAATTATCATTGTGTAAATCTCCATGATTGTATTTATACACACGTACAAATGCGTATAGACAATAAGCCCTGAAGCATAAGCCCCTAGTGCGAATTTGCAACATCTGCACATATTTATAAAGTATCCTCTATGTATAAATTAAAAAAAAACGTTATTACCAAGCATGAATCATTAATGTATTTTCATGGATTATTATATTTGGTGACAAAAATATAAGAAGTGGTTTGACTACCGACTTTGCGCAGAAAGCGTAGTAAATTGCAAAAATTATTTCAGAATTGTGTCAACATTCTCAAGCCGGTAGCGTTGAGTGAAAAGAACACGGAATTTTCCAGTATTGCGCAGAGTACTTCAGCCAATCGCTTCCATCTTAAATGTTTTTCTACTGACGAAAGAGAATCCAAATACAGATACATCGTTTAAACACTTCAAATGCGATACATTAATTTATTAGTTTTATATGTTAACTTAATTGTCCTGTTTTCTTGATTTCATTTTTATCTACATTATTTGTATATTTAATACAACTGCTAGACCTGACAAATTTATAAGTTTGACAAGATATTATATGTTGCTAACAAAAACGTTAGCTACATTATTGCACAAACCAGCCTGGGGTTCATTATACTGCTCACTTACACTTGTTATTTAAATAAAATTTAATTATTTTGAGGTTCCTGTTGACATGCAAATTTCATAGCAGCTATCGTTTTTGTGTAATTAACAACCGCAGATGCAATTCGTCCTTTATTAATATTGAAATTTAGATTAGTCCTCCAGCAGAGAGATAATTGAATTACTTAATGTGCCAGTTAAATTGAAATAATCGACATTGAGTTAGCAACTTTATTATTCACAACAATTGGCGTGTTTTATGAAAGTTTCAGAAAACAGAATCGCATGTTTAACATTATATTTTAATCGTTATAAATTCAACAATCACCTTGCCCATATGCCTCAGTTAATAATGATAATGTATGACGAAATCTCGATACGCTGGTTTGAATAAATATGTAGGTAAATTTCCCCAACCACTTTTCACTCCTAAAGAAATTACATAAGCGGCAAAACGTGCAGTTTCTAATCCTTTTTTTATTTCGTTATTTTTGTGCTTTAATTTAGGATCATATGTACATATTTACACCACCACCAATCGGTCGAAACCGAAAATGCTTGATAATAGGGACTCAAAGGGCGGAAAGCTTCACATAATTAGAAGAACTCAAATTCTTTCTAACTTCAGCAGTCAAATTTTACTAGTCTAATCTAGTTCTTAAAGGAGACTATCTTCCAGGGTAAAATAGGGTGACTAATCCCACCTAAAACTTGCACTTAACTGCCTATAACAAATTTGATGTTGAGTTAGGTATTTAGGTAGCTGTTACGGGGAACTGTATATATAAAATATTGACAAGACTCGCATTCAAAAAAAAATATTTCCAATTTCTCGCACTTGCTCTTCAGAACTATCAAAAAAATTAAACGATTTCTCAACGTCAACCCGCATCTTCTCAATTAAGGAATCGCTTGCCGTTAGGGGCAACAAATAAATGGTATTCTCCGGAACCACAAGCAATTACTTATTTCTACGGCGGTCGAATAATTTTATTTTAGTCTTCAATTTTACGTATGTGGCCCAATGCTATAGAACTGTGTGAAATTATTACAGTGTCAAGTTATAAAACTTAAAGTTATCATATTGTAAAATCACATAGTGATAGAGTCTATTAAATTGTGGAAGTCATAGTTCTCGAGTTCAGTGTTGGAATAAGAAACAAGAAAATCGATTCGAACAGAAAATATCTCACAAATGTACTGTTTATGATTAATATAAATTTTGATCTAATTATATTCTGTAAAGTGATTTGTACTCACAGTACTGTATAGTAAATAATGAATAAGTTAGATACACTTATAGATAGGTACAAAATTTGAATTTTAGTTAATGTTTCAAATTACGCACGAGTTTGAGTTCTGATTACACAAAAGTAATGTAATGGCTGAACGTGACAAGCCAATGTAAATTTGCAATTTCATTTTATATAGTTTGAAACTACTAATCGAATTTTCATTGTAAGTCACATATTTTATAATATCGCCACGCATTTAATTCAATTAAGATAGATTTAGAGTAACCCATTGAACTAAATGCAGAGCAATTTATTTTTGATTTCATAAACCAACATCCAGTTGTTTATATCCAACGATGGTATAATTTGATGAAACTACAGAAAATATGCGAACTATTTTAAGCATAACAAAAGCTTACCACACGAAAGTTACATAACAATCATGAAAATATTTGCTGCAAATAGACACTACGAAAAGTTTGGAGTAGTTTAGCTGGTCGATACTTGTAAGCGAAGCACTACATACTTACTTTGGTTTTCCTCAAACAATAATCTCCAGCTATGAGCAATTGCATTATGTTCGTTCTTCCTGTTTCAGCTACTTCATTGAATTTCCGCGCGGCATGTAATTGACGTAGTCGGAAAAATTCATTTGATTTCAAAACTTCTGCTTGGATAACTTGTGTTAAAACAAGTACAAGTCGTCAGCTTTATCAGATTTTAGCACTACGTCGAAATAGAAATATGAATATCTTAGAAAATTGTCATTTTGTATGTATAGAGACCGTAATTGTGAGTAATTTCTATCTAACAAAGAGGAATAATTCTATAGGAAGCGATAAATAATGTAAATATGTAGATCAACTCTCTAACGCAGTATAAACAAACTAGTAATGGAGTCGAAGGGAGTAATTAAGTTGTGCTTTTAGTATGCCTGATTAGAGTCAGTATCGAGCGAAAATGGTTGCAATGTGATGTGCCGAACCTTTATGGGGAAACAATTATGTGCTACGTTTTGACTAACTATCCGAAGGTAGGACATGTAAGGCATGAACATTATCTTAGCAGTGCGACTAATAATGCGAAGAGTTCTTGAAAAAATGTGAACAATTCAAGAAAAACATAGATGCGTGTGATAGTGTGACGTGATATATTATGTTAAACTCACTCAAAATATAATAGATAACAGTTAAAGTTTTGTATAGGGTATGGTAAACTTCAAAAAGCCGCATCAGCGTGAACTTTGAATTAAATTATTAAATTTAAATTAAAGCTAGAAACTGAAATTGTGTAGAAACAATCTCATTCACATTCAGAGTATATGTAATACTATCAGGTTTTAAAGAGCGGTACGTCCTTTCTGTATTTGTTCTATTTTTATGGTGTTTTAAATGGCTGGGAAAATTGGAAGAGTAAAAAGGGGTTTTGAACCTAACGCTTGCTAGATTGTTAGTGGTTTTATAGCAAAATTAGAACAATGTCGTTGAATTATGATATAATTAATAAAGCATTCCAAAAACATTACAGGACAAGTCAGAAATTGGAAATAGAAGCGAATGCAGATCAAAACAAATAAAGAAGAAAAGATTCTGAAGATAATGCTTTATATGCGGTTGGTATATGAATATGGAAGAAAGGTATAGCAAGTTATGCCAACGACTGTTCTTACAAATCCTCAGTTTTTATAGTGAAAACTGGTTTTCGTGCGTGCCAGAAGTTCGCTTTCTGAAACTGCAAAGTGTTAAAATTAAACATGTCTCTCAGAAATTCAACTAGAAACATTTGCTAAAAATTTTTA
>ML219244.1:36192-53445 GCA_004785975.1 Popillia japonica
GCCAATTATCTTATTATAACATATTACAACATATTATAACCTATTATATGAAGTTCTGTTACATAGAACCAAGGATCTGTTAATTTTTACTTTTGAAACACCCTGTATATTAGAACACCCTAAATAGTCTTAAGTAGAATTAAAAGTCATACCAATTATATCTAAAACTTTACTTTGCATTTTTACAAAAACAAGTGCATTATAAGCGCATTGCTTAACGGAACACCCTGTATATATGGTAATCACGCATTTTGAATGACCTTTATATATCCTGCAACAATTGCATTTACACATACCTTCTATCTCTTGTTTTACGAAAGTTATATGAAGAAAACTGAAAATCCGCTAATTTTTGAAGGGGGTTGTGAATGTCGGCACAAAAAAATTACGGGTAGCATACATAGGTATGCTCTATATATCCCCAAATTTCATTTGTTTTTTAATTTCCGGGTTCGGGATCTTCCTTTGTGAGTTAGTAGCTAAACCAGCAATTAACGTTTTTATTTATTTTCTGGAATTCTAAACCAAATATAAACTGGTAAAGTTTGTTTTGTCCTTCTAATCTAAAGTCATCATTTGAGCTAATACTATTTAGAATCCACCGGGAATTCTATTTACCTCTAAAAGGTAGATTGCCCGAGCTAAATACTAGGAGCATAAAAGAGTTGTGTGTGTTTTTAAGATATTTGAGTTGGAATCTAGTTTTTTTTAATAAAACCTTTAGTCCGTGGGAAAACAAAATAAATTTCCACTAAACTTGCACTGAGCAACATAAAACAGAGAAATCAGTTGGAGCTTAACGTAGATAACAAATCCTAATGTGACGACGACTCGCTTAAACTATCAATGAAAGTTGTGGGTTTTCGAGGACTCGGAAAGTTTCAAACTTCTACAGCCATTAAGGTGATATCATCTTTATCAAGATTAACATATATGATTTAACCTCCGTGAAAACTGAACAGCCGGGTTGTCATATTCCGGCTTTTGCTCGAATAAACGCCCGAGTTTAAACATTAGGAAAATTAAAATTAGAGGTGGGTACATACCTACGTACAATCATAATATTATCTAGACGTTGCAAACATTATATGTTCTAGACATTCTCATACGGTACATGATTAGCTGATTAGAATTAATAGAATATAGTTAGTATTAGTTACATATTAAATGAAGATTGAGGGCAGAGTACGCAATTTGAAATTGGAGTAAACCTAATCAAACACAATAATGCTTTTAGTGGAGCAAGGAACTACAGAAAGCAATCTAGTTTGGGTGTGTCAACAGGAAAAGGACTCGCTGTAATTACGAAACGCATTTTGAGTTTACAGTTCTTGAAAATTTATGGGATATAATAATCGTAATAATTGTAATCGTAAATCACAAGGTACCTTGTGAAAAATATATGTTTAAGTGTACATTAAATTGAAATAATTTAAGCGATAATGGCAACTGGAAGTACGGATATAGTACCTATATCAAAAATCTTGTCTAGTAGAACACATACTGCAGGGAAACATAAATATAAATATAGTTTTCATTACAGGCAGGCGAACGATTACATTTTGTATTTTCCTAACTGAGAAAGTTAGAGGGAACCTTGAATAAAAAAGTAATTCACGATACTAATTCATACTACTAACGAGACGATGTCCAGACAATTACATTCACAAAAAAGTGCGACAACTGTTATGTACGATTTTTGTGTTTTTCAAGAATAGTGACAAAAAAATAGTGGTGTAATATAACTCTCACCATCTGCAAAGAATTGCATAAAATTTTTCAGAACATGTGACATTAAACGAAGAGAGCACAGATTTTGCCGAAAGTAAGGAAAAGAATAAGGCTTAATCATACAATTTTGAACCAAACTGTTCATCCGAACCTCTATATAACATTCTTGATTTGAAGCCTATCGCTTTTATTCTATATATACTACTGTTTTTTATGTGAATGAAATAAGAAAGCCGGAAAAAGCTAGTAGATTGGGAGCAAATCATTCATTCTTTAATAAAGAAATATATATAATTTTGATCACATTACAGTTAATGAAAAAGTGGACAATAGTTCTGGCCTTAGGTACCTAAAGCAAAGAGTACTTACAATTACTAACACAAAAATTAAAGAAGGAATATTTGTGTCCCCAAATAGGATTATTAATGCACGATAAAGACTATCTTATGCAGTTATCATTATACAAATTGATTTGATGTATTTTAAATAAATATTGTAGACTAAATACTTATACAATATATTTTATTTATCATAATTCACGTTTAACGATCACCAAAGCAAAGAACACACCAAACATGTCCATATCAGTAAAATATTGGTATAGCAGACAGGCATAAATCACAGCAACTGAGAACATTGCGAGAAGAATGGTGACACCGACAATGAAAAATTCTCTCGTTGATACTTCTATTCTTTCATTCAGTATTTGGGTCTATTGTCCAACAGTATCACCGGTAACAGAACAAAAATTAAAATTAGAATATCATTACAATGATGCTCAGTAGAATGACATATAGTAGCTAGATGAGAAGCGGTGAGGATGTTTGATCTAGAGAGAGGAAAAGAATAGGAGGTCAAGGAACTTGAGGTAAAACGAGGGACACGAAAGTTAAGAGAAGAAAGCAGATGGGCAATCAATGACTCCATGCACCATTGTTCATATAATATGTACACCTTGACATTCACGGAGAAGTCCCAGAGATGTCATGCCATGTCTATCGAGTAGCGATATATGGTATAGTCGATTCTTCGTTCCACTCCATTAGCTTCGAAGGATAGATATTTAAGGAAGCGATGTTGTACTTCTTCAATTGCGAGCTGAAGGTAGAGGTAGTGTGGTGGGCATTTGCAACGCATATTCCAATTTATTCAAAACGAAAGTAAAAAATAATGGTTTTAGTAGTTAGTCGTTTTGAAAAAATCTCGAGGAACGTATAACGAAGCCCAAGGTATTACAGGCGGACAAGGAGAGACTAGTAATATGTGGAGAAAAGCTCATAGCATAATCGAAACGTTCTCCCAGTTCATGGCAGATGTCAACCTTCTTCAATCGATTGCCATTTGTACTATATACAGACGCGGTGGGATTACATTTCTGAGTACAAGAAACGAAATAGCACTTGTCAGTACTCAATTTCAATTAATAGGATCTCCCTTATTGCAAGAGATAGAGATTAGGTTGAATGAGATGAAACTCGTCTCAAACGACGGTTTATTCAACAGATATAATAACCCATTTTGGTTTACAGAAAACCCTAATGTGCTGAGACCTGCTCGACATCACGTGCGGTTTGGGTTTAACGTCTGGTGTGTCTAGGCCTGCGATTAATTGGTCCTGTAAGTTAATTTTTAATGGAAGTAAGTTAATTTTTAATGAAACACTAACATCTCACGTTTATCTGCATTTATTGCGAAACAATATTGACAACTTGCTAGATGAATTATCTTTAGCACGCGTAATGCAGCAATTGTAACCAATTACCTTAATAAGAATTTTGGTAATAGATTGATCCGAACTCGTGGACCGGTTGCTTGGCCACTAAGATCTGATCTGACCCCGCTAGGTTTTTTCCTGTGGGGTTATATTAATCGCAAAGTCTATTCTCGCACCTGCGATACCTTACATGAACTTTGCGATAACGTCATTCAAGCGTTTCGAGATATTCCAAGCCGTATTTTAGAAAATGCCGTTAAAGCTAGTATTCACAGATCATACCTATGTGTACCTATGCACGACCAATGATCTCATCTACTAGTGTAAAAATCTTTTTTTGGTTTGTCATAGCTAGTTTACATATTAGATAAGTCAAATAACACATTTTTGGAAAGAGAAAAAAAGTCTTTTTTTTAAATGTGTCAGCCAACTACCAGCCCTATAAGAAAAAAATGAAGTTGGCAGTTGTATCTCAACGGTGGGATATCTGAAAAATCTGAATACATCACTAGTGTCCAATTACAAAAGTGTTTTCAGAAAGTTCAAATTAAATTCGACTTCCGTTAAATACTCAAAGTTTCTTTATGGGATTCAATACCATTTTACCTAAGGATAATATCATCTCATTTAACTAAGTCTCTATCTCTTGTAATAAGGGAGATCTCCAGGTTGAGAGTGAATCCGTGGACACAGGGTATAGTACATCAGTCGCTAATGTATTGGTTATTCGCCTGCAGACTTAGAACGTCATTCCAACTTGCTATAGATCGATAAATTTTAAGACCATCCGCATACACGACTACAGGACCGGATACATTTTCTAGAAGATTGTTTATATATAAAATAAACAATAAAGGGCCTAAACCTGAACCCTGTGACACACCTGGTGGTGGAAAAGCTAAACGATTCATTTAGTAGATTTAATAGACATTGCCAGGTGTTACATTGTAAGTAAATTACACCTTCTGAGGTAAAAGTTTCCTGCGTGACGCTTAGTGATATTAATCAAAGTGAATTTTCGAACCGCAAGAGTTCCACATCAAACCGCGAATAAATTATTTTCGAATTTAGTTATTGCTGTCGTATTTCATAAACACAATAATCAAGCCAATAGATAAGTAATCTGCTTAAGATTTTATTTGTTATTTATTTAATTCATGACAATTGAGTTATTTCCGAAAAGCCCTAATAATATCAGTAGACTAGACGATTGATTGGAAATATTGAAGAGTGGATGAATTGTAGTCATCGAGAAGTCAACTAGTATCTAACTCAGATTTTCACTGCCCATGGTTGCTATAGACATTATGCAAAACATTTTGGTAAATATGGGTCAGACTAATGTATATATTGTGGAGCAAGAGACATGGCTGAACACACAATTTTTGAGTGTGACAGATGGAGGGATCATATGGAAACAGTCTATAGATTGACCGGCCCACTGACACCGGATACAATAATAAATATCATGATAACCAGCACGAAGAATTGGATAGTGATAGACACCATGGTAACAGCTATCATGAAGCAAAAAGAGAGCGAGGAGTTTGAGAGGCAGTCGAACAACTCTGGAACAGGCAGTGCTGATGTCTAGTGCCAACCCGAACCCCTAATCATCTGGTGGATGGGGGACGTAGGGAAAACTCGGCAAAAAAAAACAAAAACAGATAGTCCGAACCCCAACTGAAGTTATGCCATGAGTGGCGGTGCCAGGTGGGGAAATGTGGGTCGGTTCTGACGGTCCTCTTGTCCGGTGTTTAGTCCGGCTACGTCCGTCATTAAAATATATAGCAGCAAATGATATTTGAGAGGATACTTTTCGAACTGACTAAGTGAGTTTTGAGGTAATATTTACAAATAAGGAAAGAACGACGCGCCAATTGAAGATTTACTCAAATAAATATGTTCGTCATGGACAAAAACGTGTAGTAAAGTACAGATTATATGGAATGAGGTGTTAGGGGGAATGAAGGTTTCTCTTAAAGGTGTGGTAATTTTCTATTGGCCTAACTAACTATCGTCGTTTTTCAAAAGTAAAATGGCGCTTTTTGTTTGAAATATATGTGTTGTAGGTCAGACAAACATAATTAATAGTTCAGCTACAATCAATTAAAAGAGAGCATGAATGCATTACACACAGCATCAAACAACGACGTAGAAGGAAGCTGGGTATTAGACAGACAGTGTCCTAGCACCAATACGATTGCACAGGTACATAGAGTAAAATTGAGTGTTATGGCAACTTGTTTTTAAAATGTATATAGGTTGAGTCCTTGTGACAAAAAGGCACACTTATACATGTATATCAAATCCTATCCTATCAGACGTCTAAATTGAAAACATGGATAATCAGGTGTTGTTCATAAAATTATAAACAACTTAAAATGCTCGCGCTCTCACGATACCATATTACTCTTTAGCAAGGGTAATATGGCAACTTGTGCTGGGGAACATGGCACCATGTATTTGTTATGTAATACAAAATTCATTGAAACGACAGAAATATTTATATTATTACTATTACTATTTTACAGTTATATGCAAACAATTTACAAAAGCAAGAACACAAAATATGTAAATCCTAAGCTGTTAAATATCCAATCGCTTTTAGAGCCATTTGCAGAGGGGCGCATATTTCTCCACATTGTAGTTCATGCTTAAAAAATCCTTGCACATAATTGAGCATACATGGATGCGCTATTCTAAAATCAAAAATTAGGGTAAGAATACTACTTTGTGTTAAATAATTAAAGCCTCGTTTAAAAAATCACTAATCGGCTTTAGTCGAGACATATGCATGATAAGTGAATAACAGTTTGAAGCATACTTGACAAATATGTTAATTTTCCAACCTCCAATGTTGTTTAAACTATTTTACAATACAGACATGTACATGTATACCACGATTACATAAATTATATAGAAGGCTTCCACGACCCGAGTCTCTATTATGAGGGTATCCAACTCAAAAGGTTTTCGCCTTTAGTGTGGTTGACAAGTTGAGTTACCGTGACCTTCTGGAACATAAATTGTCTTTTGCGTAGGTGTTCATTGGGTGTTTTGGAAACAACTTTCGCTGTGTTACATTACTTTCTGCATTTATATTTGTGTAATAAAAAAAAGTTGAATAATACTGTACTACTATAATATAAAATATGGAATTTCCTTTGTGCAATTTGGTACCATTTTTAAATTAATTGTGGTGGTTCTCACAAATGTCGACGTAGCGCTACAACGAAACAAAAGATATAGAAAACAACAAGTAAGTAGAGCTTGGACACTTTCAATACGTTGTTATATAGAAGCTGTCCAACCTCTACTTACCACGAGTGTACCTCTATAAAGGAAGCGTAACGGTTTTAGATCGGAAGTACAAGGCGCACACACAATGTGCACCTGAAGTATAGGTTAACTCGAGTAAAGAAAAAGTGTTTTGGCTATAACGTGTATTTAGAACCTCAATATCTTTGTTTTTAGACGCCTTTACTTATATGTTTTATGTGAATTACTCTCTTAATAACGGCGTCAATAATAAGTAACTTTATATGTATAATAATCCTTTTGATACCCTTAGAGTTTCCGACGCTGCAACCAAGTATTAATGTCAATGAAACCACTATTCTAGCTATAAAATAATAGATGAAATATATGAACTGAAGCAATCCGACGATGGCATATAGCATCTAACATACATACGTTCGCTGGAAACTAGATATCAGTCACATCCTTTTATAATATTTTTGTCGATGTTGTAAGGTCTTGTTAGTATTATTATTAAATTATTAAAGATATTAAAGGATAATTATAGCTATAAAATGTAGAGCTATCCAGATATAGCTTGCAACAGTATATTGCAAATAATATAGTTCTGCGAACTGTGTTTATAACAATAATATCCCTATTAACATGCTATCCGAGGGCAAGTTTTAATTTCCTGTATATAGAAACCACATTTCATCAACAGTTATTTGCAATGCTAGGCATAATACATACTGTACTGTCATCACGTACATATTTCATAGGGCATCAGTTAATGTTACGTATGCTTTACTAAATATCTCCATAGTAGAAATTCTACTTAACTTATCTTTGCAAGTGCTACTTTTCTGTTCTTGGTGAAACATACAATGTTGGTTTGTGTACTTACTTTTGAAAATATACCACGACTTTAATTTCTTCAATAGTGTATAGCCCATTAATAAATAATAGATAAGAAAGTTAAACGATTCTGTTTTCTATCACTGCTGCTAATGCTCAGCTGCTAATTCAAGCGTTATAATAATCCTTCTATGCTCTATTACTATAATAGAATTTTCATTTAAAATGGTTGCGGCAACCTCAACTATTTTAATGCCGATAATGGCGATCGCTTATATTAGCTATTGATCGGATCATAATACCGGATTAATAGTAATAGTAATAATGATAATAGTCAATAGATAGCTTATTTATAAAATACCTAGGGAACGAGAAGCAAAACCGGGTAGATAGTATAGTTGATTTCACATTCGTCGACAATATCCATGATTTAATATTGCACATCTAATCTGCAAATTTGCGTCAGTTTACAGAACATTTATAATATATTACGTCACCTTCACTGTATTCGTAGTTCTTTCTCATTGAGTGTTTCAGCAGATGCGTAAGGTTACATTGAATATGTAAAATAATTACTATAGTCCACTAAGAACGTTTTGATAGATGTTCTTTACCTATAGCATATGCACAAAAGATGCTTATAATAGGCGCTCATGGTATATTGTTGGAATCACCCTACTAACGAGAGTACAATGAAACTACTTTCATTGTACTCTCTGTTATAAGGGTGATTTGTCATTTTTTGTGTTTATTATGTTTTTGGCATCCTTCGACGTTTTTTATAAGCATAAGCATTTTATTTCTGCACTGTATTTGTGTTATAGAAGTTTTCACTTATTGGTAATATTGAAGGGTATGTCAGGCAATTTATTGTCGCGAAATTTCTTTTGACTTTGTGTAATCGAGTGGGGCTTAAGCGGGTTTTCGCGTTTGCCCCGTACTTAACCAGTCAGTAAGTTTGTGCAGTGATTCGATAGATTGTTTGGTTTAGCTTACGCTACAGCTGCAATTATTCAAACTGCTGTGTCTGCGTTTTCTAAGACATACATATAACCTACTAACCGTTATGTCCCAGACATCTGAGCGACAGCCTGCAGCCTAACGAATGCGAACGGTATTGAGAAAGTCCTAGAGAGAGGAGAATCAGCTTCAGCTAGTCCTTCAAGGCGATTATCTAGATAAACAATACCAGACCCACACTCTTCTAGGCGATGACACCGAAAGATAACTGCACAAGCTACAACAACATACAGTGGAACAACACCTGAGAAAATTGGAATGCCTTTAGAACACCCGAAATCTTCAGTGATGTAATCTGTAAAATTTATAAATTGTGTTGCTTGTCCTAAAGACATAATGGCAGTCCCTCAGAGCAACATTTAACGAATACCAACGGTATTGAGGAAGACCAAGAGAGAGGAGAGTCACCTTCAGCTGGCACTTCCAGGCGATTATTAGGAGAAACAATACCAAACCCACACTCTTCTAGGCGATCACACCGAAAGATATCTGCACAAGCTACAACAACATACAGAGAAACACCTGAGAAAATTGGAATTCCTTTAGAATAACCGAAATCTTCGCTACATAGTCTGTGAAACCTATAAATGTTGTTGTTTCTTCTAAAGACATCATGCAGTCTTTCAGAGCAACAGAAGAACCAATAGGTACCATAAGAAGATATCGCGGTAAGACAGCAGTTTTTATAGATTTGGTCGCCATACAATGGAGAACTACAATCTAGCATGCTACAGCGAAATAATGTCACGGCGTTAGCTGTGACAGGGGGTTTTGCTCAGAGGAAACCTTGCTTGACAGGTACAGGATGATAATAATTAAATAAATAATTGAACCCTACCTTCTCAATGTCTCTGTAATCCAATTGATACAAAAACCACAACTTTGGTACTGTAAGTTATTTATTAATTATACCACTAACATTCATGTGTTGAGTGACCACATTTGGTGAGGTCCACATTCTGACTCCACAATCATAATTCTTACTATTCTAATCTTATTACCTACAATCTACACTTTGCCTCTTTTTTCAGTCTCTACAGAACATTGCACTCAAAAGACGCTATCTCTCACCGGTGGCCACAGATGCGACTTTCTCGACAATTCAGAAATGCACAGGAGGAAGTAAGAATTTGCTGACGTTGTGGGATTGATTTGAGGCAATAAATCTAATAACACTTGTGGACTGCAAAGAAAGATAGTTTGCAAAGATAATGGTAAAGCCCTACAAGAAAGAAAAAAATCAAAAAATCGGGAGAAATTACCGAGTTCCGAGGCGGAAAATAAGATGATGCAGAAAACAGTGAACACAATATATGTATGTTTATTCCAAAGAAAATTAATCTCTGTTATCATGAATTATGAAGAATTAAATGTTGTCTGCTTGAGGATTTAGAGCAGTTCCAATATGACAGTTGTATTTAAGCACTTCAATTAAATTAAGATACTATACAAGGTTTTCCACGGAACAGGCTAGTTAGAAGTTTTCGGACACGGAATGAAACACTTCAGTTTTGATAATTTTTTCGCAATTATTTGGTACTTACTTTATTTATAAAATATTTTCAAGTTACCACAAACTTTGTTATTTTAAATGGAACACCTTATGTATGATTACGTTTTTCTGCATCAAATTCTATGACGATTACAACTAGGGTTTCCTATACCTATCTTGAACTGTTTCAAAGATATTACAGTTTTTATAAAAGTTTGACATTTACACCGTTATACTTAATTGATTGATTTTCACTTAGTAAGCACCAGAGGTCTGAAATTTTAAAGCTGCCAAATACTAAGTTTGTGCCACCGAAACGTAGTAACGTCTTTTCTTTGTAATATAGAGAGTGTTCGAAAATGTATGATATATCAGAAAATAGAAACAAACAATAGAACGCCCGGTATATTTTGACATTGTTGGGCGCAAATTCAATCTACATCGATATACTGAACACTCCCTACACCTATCTCCAATAGTTTGCTTTCTATATCAATTTTATTTATTGATGCTTCCAAATGGTGGAATAATATTTTATCTGGTAAGCTATGACATTGACATTACAATGAATTATTGTTTTCAAGAAACATTGTTGTAATAGTTCACCGGAGGTATTTTGTGTCAGATGGATACATTGTTGTGTAATTTATAAGTAATAGATAATTTTGGAGTTTCCTCAATTCAGAATCTTTTTTATTTATTTTATAGTCATCTACAGTCAACGAATCGCGGAAACACGTTTATTCTATCATTTAATATTACGTTTGTGCAAATATAACTATTATTAAGTGTTGTACCTACGTACATATTTAAATATTTTTGTATTAAACTGAGTTTTACACATTGAAAGATTAATATCTGTATCACTAATTTTTGAAACTTGTAACCGTCTTACTATGTACATTTTGGTAAAACAGTGTCTGTACTTGGCAATCTTAAAATGCGCGATCTCTGCCATTTCTGTTTTTGCTTGATCCAACACTAGCACACAGAACAGTAGTAAAAGTATTTCAAACAATCTGTATTTCTTTACATCTCATATCGGTAAATAATGATTGTTTCTTCTGTTTGTTATTTCTACCCGACTGAATTTTGATTCGTCACTCCAAATTATTTTAGACAAAACATTTTGATCTTCTTGAAGTCTAACGAAATTTGTCGTACACAATTCATTTCTTTTCACTTCCTCTCCCTCCCGAAAACCTTGTACTTGAGTATTTGAAAAAGGATGGATCCTATTGCATTTCAGAATCCTGTGGAGAAATAATGTTGAAATGCCCAAATTGTCAGAAGCAGCATGTACTCAATTACGAGGATGTATATGTTAAAACATTCATCATTCACTTTGTTTTCTGAAACCAGTTTACTGCAGTTTTTGCTTGATTTTACACTGCCAGTTGTTAAAAAAATGTTTCAAGTTTCGTGAATTTCTTTACTCTCCATGACTATAAAATAAATTTTAAAATGTCTTGATTTGAGTAAACTCGAATATTTTCCAATATTTTGTTTATAAATTACGCAATAATGTATCTAGCTGTCATAAAATACGTAACGGTCAACGACCACAACAATAATGTTTCCTGAAAACAATAACTTATAGTAATGTCAAAGTGATAGCTTACGAGATAAAATATTATTCCGCCATTTGGAAGCATTAATAAATAAAATTGGAATAGGAAGCAAACTATTGCAGATAGGTATAGGAAGTGTTACAGCAAATCGATGTAGAATTGAATTCTGCGCCCAACATTGTCAAAATATATAGGCTCTTCTATTTGAAAAACATGAGTTTTACGACTTTAAAAATTGTTTGATATATTATAAATGTTTGAACACCCTGTACAATATAAAGAAAAGATGTTACTACGTTTTGGTGATACAATATTAATATTTGGCAGTTTTAAAATAGCCGACCTTTGGCACTTACAATAAGTAACAATTAATCAGTTAAGTATAACGGTGTAGATGTCCAAATTTATATAAAAAACGTAATATCTTAGAAATAGTTGAAGATAGGTATAGGAAATCCTAGTTGTAATCGTCATAGAATTTGATGCTGAAAAACGTAATCATATATAAGGTGTTCCATTTAAAATAACAAAGTTTGTGGTAACTTAAAATATTTTATAAAAAAGGTAAGTATGTAGATACCAAATAATTGCGAAAAAATTATCAAAACTGAAGTGTTTCGTTAAGTCCGAAAACTTCTAGCTAGCCAGTTCCGTGTGAAAACCCTGTATAACCGATTCTTCTGCAAAGGAGGGGCAAAACCGTATGTTACAGCAGTTCTTCTAATGTCTTTTTTCATCAATAAAGACGTTATTTTTCTGTA
The DNA here is from genome assembly GCA_004785975.1 of Popillia japonica. Classification (NCBI taxonomy): domain Eukaryota; kingdom Metazoa; phylum Arthropoda; class Insecta; order Coleoptera; family Scarabaeidae; genus Popillia; species Popillia japonica. The sequence goes on from ML219244.1 coordinate 48,580, forward strand.
GTATCAAGTGTTTATTCGGTGTGTAATGGCTGTGGTATACAGTTACTACACACAATACAGGTTACTCTTTGTAAAATATTTTTGTCTACCATAGTTTCAAACTATACTTACCAATATAACATGATTTTTTTCTCTTCCCCAGTACCCGCAGTAGACGGTTTCTACTTGTTTTGCGTTTGAATATGTATATAGAAATATCCCATATAAAGGAAGAAGTACCTCAGGCAAGATCACATTAACTTGCTCGGAGTATATCAAATTAAATAAGAACAGTTACGTTAAGCTCAATAACAATCTTCTACCTGCACAGAAAATGTTACATATGCAATTAGTTTTAAACAGCTGCTCACTGCAAATTACCCCTAAGTAGTTAACGATTTGTAATTATCAGCATTTACACAGAAACAAGGTGACTACATAAAAACATTACTCAGTGATTCAAACTCGAAAATAAAAATTTGAATTATTGATACGCGGTAATAGAAAGAAATACGTGACTGTATAGAAGTCTCACATTACCATGTTATCTCCTCCTATTATTAAATTTAAATCAATTTCGTACCCTCCAACGATGTAACGGGCCCGAAGAGATATTGTCACTCAACTCTAGTTGAAATTCCACAGGCGTGTGGAATTTTTATTATCTGAATAGAAGAGATTTCTTAGCATCAGTAAGAAAGCTTTCACTGTTACAAATGTGTGTATTGAATTTGTTTTCCTGTGATCGGAATACATTTCCGTAACAGATATATTTCGGTAACAAATTCTCTGTTTGTTCTTTAGATATAAAATTGAGCGTTCTTTTTCTGCATTAGGGTGCATTGAAATCCAGCATTTCAAATACTTACGCTCACAAAAAGGTAATACCTGCATACTACTATACAAGTGCTTGTTGAACTGTTTTGACTTGAAGTGGGAAAATGCTTCATTCGTAATAACTATAACTACTGACCGCAATGTAGTGTATTATGCAAAATGGATAGAGGGCACATACTACCAGTTAATGGCGGCTAGCTGAAATTAAATTTGACCGCAGATGCACACGTTTATTTTCTTTACTGATTAACGTTCTTGCATAAAACCGCATATTCCCTACTTCACGTTACTGGTCAACATCAGTGCGGTTCGTAAAAAAAACTAGAGTTGAGTTTATGTACTACGCACATTATTCTCATAATAAAAATGAGGACCCATAATGCAGGTGTAAAATTCTGGGAACTATCACATATTTTTTATACATTTTACTGGAATATCAAACCATGTCGAAAGTACCACTAAATGATTATGGTTATTTTTCACAAACATTGTTTTAGTTTTCCATTTTGAGAGTTCTTGCGTTTTGCTCGCGCCGCGTCTTCAATAATAACGTAATCATACATGACGCAATCTGTTCGAAAATTCTTAATTTATCATTAATCCATTACAAAATACAACATACGTTCAGACATCAAACGTTTAACATATAGGCTTTAAACGGGAATAATGCTAAATAAGTACTGCTATCATCTTGATTATAACAGCTTGACTGTTGGGGTGTGGCAGAGTGTGGGTTGCTTGTTGGCCATTTGGTGTCTAATTAGTGCAAGATGTCAAAGGTTGAAGTATTCACATTTCATGATGTGTTGAAGGTTCCTACTGAACAAATCCAACAATCCAAAATTATTGGTGATAATAATCATGTTCTTTTGTTCATACTCGAAGGAATGATTTTAGAACAGTAATCGTTCGATTTTATGAGGGGAAGAAACAAATAAAATTCGGATTACATTCGGTTTAAATAACAGATAAATAGCAGTATTAGCGCAATTCTAGAAGTACTATCCTGAAACGAAAACTTATATATAACATTTATCACGGTATAATACCTATAAATAACAGTTGTTCGCTCAGCATGTGCTGCATAGTGAACAGTAATGCTTTGTGTAAATTTCACGTAAACTTTTAATGTTCATAAATTTCATTATCTTTTGAAAACGTACTAATACAGTTACCATTACTATTCATAAAGATTCGACTAATCACTTAATCGATACTCGAGCTGGGATCAGCGGAGGTGAAGCAAAAGAAATTATCGTTATACATAACGGAAAGTATGGAAGGCTTCTTTAGAGTATTTTAAGTTTAGTATTCTTTAAAACGGGGAAAGTTTATCAGCTAATTAATACTTGGCTCGTAATTTGACGCTATGCCTATTGAAATATATGTATCTTTCTCTCTCTCTCTCTTTTACCAGTGTAAAGCAGTCGTAGACATCGATTACATCAAACAAAGAAAGTCTAAGAACTTCGCTTTATCTGTATATGTGCGTATGACATTTATAAGAACAATTTAGTATAGTATGAGATGTAAAACATAATCTAAATTTGGTGAATGGTGTTTTTTGACTTCGGAAACAGACATCTTGCAGTAACGTAATTTATGTTACCCTGGTTGCTAGCAACTCCCTTGAAATTTGCACTAATTGCATTGCATACGCAAAGTGCTTTGGTGTAATTTATCATTAAAGAATTTTATCTAATAAAAATACGTCCCTCAATTATCAGAAACTTTACTAAATGTTGTCAAAGTACTAATCCTATAGATGACCGAATTAAACTGCTGCAAGTAGTTGACGAGCAGAGCCTGTATAATCTGAACCCGTGAAGATACATCCATAAAATTTGCGGAGCATCAAGGTTTCCTATAGACGAGTTCATGGAGGATGTTTCGACTTTTGTTATCGTCACATTCTTGACTGAATGGCTGCGATAGGTGGAACATGTCTTCGACATGGAGACTGAGGGGGTTGGTAGAGGGTGATATTCGAGTGCGCCGTGCGTTGCAGCTGTTGCCATTCACTCCCGGACACCGCCGTACACGCTACCAGTGGTTCAACGCAAGGTATCGTTGGGCTGCCGAATGGAGGCACATTTTGTCTCCCGACGAATTAAGATTCGAATTGGGCGTCGGTGACGCTCTAATTTTGGTACGCCGGCGCCCTGGTGAGAGTCTACTCAAGCAGTGCGTTCTAGCTCGTCATATCCACCGGCACCGCCAGCAGAGCATTATGGAATGGGGTACTGTTACATATGGAGGAAGTACATGTCTGCTGCGTGTACAGCAGACAATGACTGGTCGCCGATACGTAGATGAGTTGCTGCGGCCCATTGTTCTTTCTTACGTTCAGTATCCACGTCTATTATACATGCACGACAGCACTCGACCGCACGTCGCCCGTGAATTACAGCCCTTTCATGGCCAGCTCAATTTTCGGATCTGAATCCGATCGAACCTGTCTGAACTGTGATCGGTCAGAGACTTCAACATTATCCACCTCCCCCGGCTAACGTTGAGCAGCTATGAAGGCGAGTTGAGACGGCATGGTTGGCAATCTTTCCCGCTATACGACGACTTATTGACTACATGCCTTGTCGTGTAACTATGGTACGCTTCGCTCGTGGGGGATACTTCCGTTATTGATGCATCCCCTCCAACGGCGCTTTCCGCATGAGCGTAAGCTATATTAGTTACTTTACTACCACTTCTAACGACATTTGACGCGCGAGCCACGCGTTGGTATTATACAGTGTAATAATCGACGTGATTGACGTGTACTCGTCAATTATTTCCTTGGGTGTATACAGTAGATTGCGCAAAAGTAAACATACAAAATACGTTTGTTGGAAACTTGGTTACAACCCAAACTGGGACTTGCATATCTTGTTTGAAGAAATATTTTCGTGTGCAATAATTATATGTTCTAGCGTCGTACAGTTACAGCAATTAATAGTCTAGGTAATCAGCCTACCGAAAGCACAATTCGTTGTACCATCGGAAATGCAATTTGAAACCCAATTTTCATTACTGGCTAAACGGTAGTGCTAATACTTATACATGCTAGCATATTTCATGTGAGAATCTTAGTTTAACCCTCATCCGCATAACGATGGGTCCGTTGGACCCATGGCACTCTTAATATAGTTGTATAAAAGTTACTGAGCACAGAAGAAATGTGAAAAAAATTGTAATTTTTCCTTATTTGTAGGCATTCAATCTGTGAAATATTTTTCTCAAAAGCAGCTTGAAGTTCAGAAATAATTGACAATTAATTCGAAAATGGGTCCAAGGGACCCCATTTATGTAGAATTGTTCCGGAACTGCGGAAAAAATAGTTACTGTTGCGACTGCGCTGTGGGGAGTTAACAATCTCGATAAACTGGTTAGGACATATTCCTCAAAACGAAAACGAGGAAGTGGCCAATGGTGGTATTTTATAATACTCTAGATATTGGTGCCTACAATGCTCTAGTTATATGGATGACTTTGAACCCTCATTGGAAAAACGGTGTGAACTACCACCGCAGAGTATTCCTAAGACAGTTGGCTTTCGAGCTTAAGGAGGCCCCCTTTTCCTGCTTGTATGATGGCCCCAGGGATATATTCATTTTTTTGATAATAGATACACATAGACAGCGTAATATCTCGTTCTTCGAAAGAAAGGAAAAGTTGCGATCCGCAGAACATGAAAAAAGCTATTGCGGTAGGAAGGATCAAAACTGTGGGTTATGAAGCTGCTAAATTGTGTTCTGTTCCGAAAAAACCCCAACAAGAATTGTAGAGGCCTCTGAAGGATTAGCAGATACATATAGTGTGTGGACAAACCACCAGGTAGAAAGCTATTAGCACTATTTTGTCGCTGTACATAGAGCAGAAATTAGTTGCCTATTTTGTTAATGGAAGCCAAATACTACGGGCTTGCTTGTATGGATGTTCGACGTATGATCTACCAGCTTACACTGCAAAATAAAAGAGTCAACCAATTTAGAAACGAGGTTGCAGAAGGAGCTTGGTTAAATCATTTTTTAAAATAGCACAAGAAAGATTTAT